>JAKWJA010001517.1:0-13704 GCA_027704765.1 Solanum habrochaites | reverse complement strand
GTGATAGGGCCCACTTGTTATGCTTTCCCTGGGCGGGTCTGAAGGCGGAGACTCAGATGCTGTTATCAAGTCACAGGTAATCTTTTTGGGTTTTTGATTGCATGACTTTTGTACTATTTGATCCTCTCCACATTTTCATATGTATCTGTAATCTCTCATTTGCTACTGGTCTTAATTTAGCATTGTGAATGCTTTACAAATTGCCTATTCGTGTTTCTTCTCTACTTCCGGTGGGTGAGTTTCTGTGGTAGTGAAGGTGTATAGGTCTTGTCTGGTGCTTTTGTGGGGAGCAATTCCTCATGTGGATTTGGTTTATTTAGAATTGGTTGACTTCGACGTAATTCTGGTATGACTTGTGCTTTCTCCGAAGTTTGCTATCTTAGATGTACTGCTAAAACTGTAAACGTTGGCCAAGCCTGGGACAGATCCGTTAGTATGGGAGGGTAACTACACTTCCATCCACTCCCATTCGTATCATCTCCTTTCTTTCTTGCTAAGAAAATGGTTAGTAAAGGGTGTTTTGCATTCTTTGGCACACCTCAAGGATGATACTACCCAAGTAACCTTCAATTGAGTCGGTTTCATAGTCTGTGGTTTTTAGGAGGGTTCTCCCTGCAGACCTTCCGGTTGCCCCCTGGATATGAGATATTTACTTTTTGCATTGGATTTTGAGCCGTGGTCGTCGTTCCCATTTCCATACCCCCTTATATAATGGCTCCATCAGAGTTAAGGGAGAGAGTTAAAGTCCCAACTTCATAGTTGTTAGAAGTAGGTTTCATTAGACCAGTTCATCCCCTGGGGTGGAGCTCCTGTTTTGTTGGTGAAGAAGAAAGATGGGGTCTTCGGATGTGCATAGATTATCGCAACTAAATAAAGTAACTGTTTAAGAACAGGTATACTCTTCCTCGCATTGATGATTTGTTCGATCAGTTTACAAGGTGCTTTGTCTTCCTCAAAAATCGACTTGATGTCGCGTATCATAAATTGAAAATACGGGCAGCAGCATGTGGCCAAAGCTGCCTTTCGAACCAGTATTTGCATTATTATTCTTGGTAATGTCCTTTGGACTGAACGAATGCCCCTGCTGCGTCATGATCTTGATGAACGGGATTTTTAACGAGATTTCCATATCTGGAGTCTCTTTGTGATCGTATTTATGAGATATAACTTGATATACTCCAAGAGTAAGAAGGAACAGGGGAGCATTTGATAATTGTGTTGGAAATTTGGGAACAGAAGCTTTATTCAAATTTCTCCAAGTGTGAGTTTTGGCTAGATTCATTGGTCTTTCTTTTCTTGGGCAACGTGGTTTTCTAAGGATGGGGATGGTGGATCCTTCTAAACTCGAAGTAGTGGAAGAATTGGTAGCCTCCTACTAATGTGTCAGAAATTAAGAAGCTTTGTTGGGTTTAGCCAGTTACTAAAAAACATACCGTCGCTTTGTCAAGGGATTCTCTTCTATTGCTTCCGCAATTGACGAACTTGAACTAAGGCAGAATGTTCCATTTGTATGGTCGGATGAATTGATGGACAAGCTTTCAGCAACTCAAGACCTTGTTGACTACCGACCTATCCTTACCCTTGCCCGTTTGCCGGATATGGTAAGAACTTCTTGTTTATGTGATATCTATTCTGGGTTTGGGTGCCGTTGCTAATGCAAGAGAAAAATGTAATTGTCTTATGCTTCGAGGCAATTAAAGGTGCATGAACGTAATTAGTCGATCCACGATTTAGAGTTGGCTGCGGTGGGTTTGCATTAAAGCAATGGAGAACACTATCATATGGGGTTAAGTGTGAAGTCTATGCGGATCATCGTATGCCTACCGTATGTTCTTTAACTGCAAAAGATTTGGACTTTGAGAGCAGAGTAGATTAATGGAACTACTGAGGACTACGATATTCCATCTTGTATCACCCAAAAAGCTAATGTGGTGGCAGACGCCTCATGTAAAAGCGGGAGTCATGGGTATTTATCTCACTTACAAGTTTCTAACGCCCATTGGCGTATGAGAGGTTCAGACTCTGGCTAATGACTTTATGAAGGTTAAAGTAACTGAGAAAGGGAGGATTTTGGCCCAGTGTGGAGGCGAGATCTTCCTTATCCTTGACAAAATTAAGGGAAAGCAGTTTACTGATGAGAAACTGATTCGGATTCGAGATAAGGTGGAGTAGAGGCTAAAGAAGCAATAATGGATGAGGAGGTGTTTTGAGAATTAAGGGATGGTATGTGTGCCCCGTGTGTTGTGATTTGATCCCACTATTCTTACAGAGGCTCATAGTCCGGATATTTCTATACATCCTGTTGCAACTCAAGAGGTACCCGTGACCTAAAAGCAACACTTTTTGGTAGAGTAGAATGAAGCGCGACATTGTTGAGTTGTTGTTCCGAATTGTCCAAATTGTCAGCAAGTAAAGTATGAACACCAAGGCCTGGAGGAACACTTCTTCCAAGGAGAATGCCCCATTCCGAATGGAGTGGGAGAGAATTGTCAATGGACTTCGTGGTTGGTCTTCCAAAGACATTGGGCAAGTTTGATTCCTATTTGGGTATTGTGGACAGATTAAACTAGTCTGGCTCAATTCATTCCGGTTAAGGTGACTACAGGTGCAAGAAGTTAGAGCGACAGACTTCTACCTCTCCAGAAATTGTTTGGTTGGCATGGAGTTCCACTTTCCATCATATCAGATAGATGTACGGCCCAACAGTTTACGTTCTATGTTTTTGAGAGCATTGGTCGATGCTGAATTAAGTACTTACTAGGTTGGACCTTAGTACTGCATTTCACACCCTCAGGAGGTAGGGAGGAGAGAATGATTGGTAGAGATAATGGAGAGAATTAAAAGGTGACCCCATCTTTTTCCTTCTTTTCGACAATTCAGGTGTTGGAAGATATACTCTTGCAGGTGGCTAGAATTTGGTGGTCTTGGGAATACACTCGTTAAACTTCTTACCCTTACAGACTTTCCTCCATAAAATAATAGCTATCACCAAGTATTGATCTGCCCCCGTTCGAAGCATTGTATGGGAGGAGATGTAGATCTCCCATTGGTTGGTTTGATGCTTTGAGGTTAGACCTTGGGGACTGATCTTTTGAGGGATTCATTAGAGAAGGTGAAATCTATTCAAGAAAAGCTTTTAAGTCGGCTCAAAGTAGGCAAAGGAGTATCAGATCGAAAGGTTTAGGGACTGTTGGAGTTTCTGGAGGGTGAGGCAAGTCTTGCTGAAGGTTTCGCCCATGAAAGGGGTGATGCGGTTGGGTAAAAGAGGTAAGCTAAGCCCAAGGTCATTTGTACTTTGAAAGTACTTAAGCGAGTATGGGGAGGTGGCTTATGAATTAGCCTTTCCGTCCAGGGCTTTCAGGAGTGACCCGGTATTTTCAGTGTCTATGTTGAAAAGATACCATGGGGATGAAACTACACCATTCGTTGGGATTCAGTTCTGCTTTGATGAGAACTTGTCTTATGAGGATGAGCCTGTTGCCCATTTTCGATAGAGAATTCGCAAGTTGAGATCAAGGGAGATTGCATCCTCAAAGTCCAATTGGAAGAATCGACCAGTTGAAGAGGCCACTTGGGATAAGGAGGCTGATTGCAGAAATACCCACAACCTGTTTAACAGATTTTCAGGTACTCCTTTTCAGCGTCTTGTTTTTCTTTCTCGTGATCTGTCGAGGGTTACTAACGATGGGTAAATTGGTATCTCTTGTACGACCTGTTTAGTTACTCGTTTTTGAGGCAGCAGATTTTATTTCAGAAAAACTGACTGAGGTCGAAGGATCCCACGACGGCCTGCGTCATAGCACGACGGACCGTCGAGGGGGTCTCGGTCCAAAACACTAGAATCTTGAAATTTGGGGTACTGAATCTACTCTCTGAACGTCACGACGGGATTGGCGGACGACCGTCTCAGGCATGACGGGCCGTCACAGACCTTTAATGAATTGGAGTCCTCTGACCTTTGTGACGGAAGCAGCAAGACGGACCGTCGGCCGGCCGTTAAGGCGACGACGGACCGTCACAAATCTGCTGACCTCTGACTGGGTCGGTATTTTGTTAAATTGAAATATTTTAAGGGGGGCGTTTGGACTATTCCAGCTTATATTTATAAAGTTTAGTGGGTTTAATGTTAATAATTTAGAATTTTCTTGGGGGTTAAAGGAGACAACCTTGGAATCATATGGTTTACTTTTACCATCTTTTTATACTTATTATATTACTTATTAGGGGTAAAATAAAAAGGGTTTGGATAATAAAACGAAGACATAGAGAGAGAGAGGGGAAACGAGCGAGAGAAAGAGAAGAACGAAATGAAAGCAAGACTTTGAGGAATAGCTTGCTTGATCACTTGAATTCTTCGGTGGAGGGTAGGTTATGGTTTATCTATTCGTAGTAACCTCTAATACGAATGATATTGTTATGGGGGGGGGTAAGTATTGTAAAACCCTTCTATATGCTTCATTGTATGTCTTTTATGAATTTAGTAATACAATTGTGATAAAATAAGCATGATGAAGTCTATTGAATCCTAATCTTGAAAACCCTAATCCGCCTTGGTTAATGATAATTGAATGATGCCTTGGTATAAAACAAGGCTTGATGAACTAAAGTGCTAGTGAAAAAGGAATTTTAGTGGAACGGGTGTCATGAACCGACACTAGAATTAGTGGAAATGGGTGTCCGAACTCGACACGTAGAATTAGTGGAACGGGTGTCACGATCCGACACGTGAGAATTAGGGGATCGGGTGTCACAACCGACACGTAGAATTTAGGGGATCGGGTGTCACGAACCGCACGGTAGAAGTAGGGGATCGGGTGTCACGAACCGACCGTAGAATTAGGGGATCGGAGTTTCAACTTTCCGACACCTAGGATAAATAGGCCGGAGTGTCACGTACCGACACACAGAGAAATAAACATAATGAATCTTGAAAGATGTTAAATACTCAATCTAATGAACCCAATTTTTCCCCAAAATGGGTATGGCAATTAGAGTGCTTGAGTCCTCATGGGTGAACTTGGCGGTGCTTTATGAAATGTTTAGAACTTGTTGTTGCTAACATGTTGAGTATTGTAGTTGATTTATGGATATTATTTGATATATAACTGTTTCTATTTTGAGTTGGCCGATGATACCTACTCATACTTGTTTTTGTACTGACCCCTACTTGTATGTTTCCTTTCTTTGTTATTTGTGGAGGGCATCACGTGCCATCGTCTTCATCACTCAAACCGCCACTCTAGCCAGTCTTATCAATCCAGATTTCAGGTGAGCTAAGTGCTTCTAGCTTGGACTGGATCTTCCCCGTCATGTCTTGAGCCCTTGAATTCCGGCATGGACTAGCTTTTTTACCTATATTTTAGGTCTTCTTAGATAGCTCTTAGATTAGTAGTTTGAGGATAGATGTTTTTGTTGTGTATATGACTTCCAGGTTTTGAGAATAAAATAGTATTGGAGTTTTATAAGTGATTAATCGATTTTCATTTAGTTAAGTCTTCCGCATTATATTTTGTTATTTATGGTTGAAACGTTGGGAATATGATGGGTTGGTTCTCTCACATAGTAGGATAAGTGTGGTTCCAGTCGCGGCCCGTTTTGGGTCGTGACACAAACCCCCAAAAGATCAAGAACAATAATAACTCCATCCGAAAGGAACATCAAATACTTTGCAACCAAAGAAAAGAAAATTAAAGGTGAAAGAACGATTTATGGATTATCGGAGGACATTGAGTCTGATAATTTTTTCGGAATAGGCATCGTAGTGTTGTGGCTTGATGAATCTGGTTATTTTATTATTGGTGCGTCACCGTTGTTATGCTGATGACATCTGTTCGCCGACGACAGAGATCACAAACTCAGGTTCGTCTGGGTACCTGTAAAATAAATAAAAATCAAAATAAAGGAGAAAGGGAAAGAGGATTGGTCGCTATTCTTGGTAGCTGACTAGAAATTGAAAATATGGGGTCGGAATTTGTATCTAGGAGCTCGAAACTCGTGAAGCAGACAGGTCGGCGTCAAGTTTTGCTGGAGAAATAGAAGGAAAAAAAAACAAAAGGGGTTTTGGACTTCGATCTATAGTTTTTGTAGGTGGAATCTCGTGGGTTTGTTTGTGGTGGTTTGGGCATATGTCTTTGGTGGTTGTTTTGGTTCTGAAAAAGAGAAGATGGAGAAGATCTGGGTTTCAGATTTTGTGGCTGTTTGGTTATGATTTGGTGATGTTTTGGCCCTGTTTTTGCTACTGTTTGGTGCTATTTCAGCTGCTGCTCGGTGGTTTTTTGGGTGATTTTTTCGGTGGATTGTGGTGGCTCTGGAAAGGGAGGAAATGGGGTCGTTTGGTGGTTTTGAATGGGTGGTTGCAGGTGGTCGTTTAGATGGCTTGGAGGGTCTGGTTAGTTGTGTTCCCGTGAGGTTTGCTGTTGGTGTTAGCTTTGTGTATGTTTATTAATTGGAGAAGATGGAACAGTGAAAGTGAGGGAGAAAATTTTTGGTGCCTGCTCCAAAAGGAACTTATTCCATTTGAAAATTTGCGCTAACCGTAATTTTTTTTCACCCCTCCTTTTGACCTAATAAAATTCTAAATAAATAAATAAAAATTTAAAATGTCAATACTTTAACATTTATTAGGACTAAATGTCAATATTTTCAATATTCAGTAAAAGTGTCAAAATTTTAATTTATTATGTATTATTTAAATTGTTATTATTTGTTTAATTGAAAAATACAAATATTAAGAACAAAAAGGAGAATTTAAGAAAGAAAATTTTTAAAAAGTAATAATTTGTCTTGGCAGTCTCATTAGTTACAAATTCAAAACAAAATAAATAGTCCTAAGTTGATTCCAAGATGATCATTGCTTTCTTTATCTATTTTCAAGATTCAATTAAAAATACTTACCCTATAATCAATTTTTTGATTAATAAATTATTTTTTTCTTAAAAGAGTTGAAGAACCATGAAAAAGTCTAATGGACAAACAACTTTTGGATACGTATTTTCTACTATGAGCACACCAGTTTGGTTTGTAACTTTTCGTTGATTATAAGAACAAATTGCAGCCGCTCTTTCCTTTTGGTGTCCGCACAATGATACACACTACTTCAGCTCCTATTCAATAAGTACAAACACATACGAGAGACAACCCGCAACAGTCAAACCTTGTTCTAATTGATTATATTATGAGTGAATTTTGTAAATCTTGTAAACTCGCTATTTGTTATCGATGGTAAATTGAATTACCATAACAACATATGAATAAATAGTTTTAGTGGATTTGTTGAATTTTTTTGGAAATTGAATACGAAGATAAAAAATATCTTGGAAGACCCTGAATTTTTTCATTTGTTTTATTATTTAGAGTTTGAATAAATTGTATCCCTAACGGATTCAATTGGAGCCCTTACATTTTACTACAAGCTACGTAATTTCATACTTTTAGTGTTTTAATTTTTTTTCTGTTTATTTAACCTACTTGTATCCCTTATCAAAAAAAGGTATGATCAATGTAGTGTATTTTGTAAGTGTTTAAAGCTGATACAATTTGATATTTGTTTAGCATACATGTACATGATGCAAGAATATGAAAAAGACATACCTTTTTTAGATTGGAATACAAAATACTGTTCACATCCTCTAATTTTTGTATTGTTACTGACTTTGCATTTAACTTGGATACAAAATACTATTAACATAACATCTCTAATTTTGTAATTTTGTTAATGATTAAGTATTTGTTTTTAAGTCATACATATATGTTTGGCAGACTTCATTAGAATTTTGAAAAAATTTATTTTGTTTTCAAAACATGATGCAACAAATAACTATTATAAATACGTACTTTTTAGATTTGGCGATACAAAATACTGTTAAATATCTAATTTGTATTTAGTTTTAATGACTTGACATTTTAACATGGATACAAAATACTGTTACACAATCTCTATTTTGTATTCTAATGACTGGACTTTTAACTTGGATACAAAATACTGTTAATATCTTTAATTCTATATTTTAATGATTTGGATAGTTTTTTTTTTAAATTTGAATACGAAGAAAATATGAGGAGTATTAATTGAATTAAAAAACAATTAAATAATAGTCAATGATTACAATAAATACAGTTAGTATATATCCTTACTTTGACTTAGAAAATAATATATTCTAAAAAAAAACTGAAAATACAAAATACATATACTGAATTAACAAAAATATTCTCAAATACTAACCTGGCCAGTGTCCATAAACATTTGCAAATCTATATTATATCAAAACACATACTAAATAATTTTTGAATACACATACAAAAGAAGATCAAACTGCATGCTAACCTAATATTATTGAAAATATGATTCATTTAACAACTTCAATTTAACATTCAAAATATTAAACATCAAAAATAATAAATACCTCTTCATCACTATTTGGTGTTATTGTCCTTTTCAATGTTTTTCACAAGTAGATGAAAATTCTTTCTCACATTTCCGTTCTGAATTGGAGGAAGTTATACCCGATTGGTTCCGGCAATTGTTGTGATCATCTCCTCTCTTCCATCATTTTTTAGCATCGGTCCTACGTCATCCCCTATTTCTTGATAATACATGATTTAATGGAATCAAAAATCGTTACAAAATTTGATGATTTAAGGTGGATAACTCTAGTAATTAGATACAATAATACAACTATAAAAGATTATTTTAAGGTTATTAATCTTATCAACTTTGACTACAAAGATTATTCCTGACAAACACAGATTTTTTTTTTTAAAAACCTATAACAAAATCTCAAATATAGGATAAGGATGAATACTTAATCAAAAGGATGATTATGAGCCAAATTCTAAAAGAAAAAGAAATTACGGAAGAGAATAGGCTCATATTAGTGAGAGAAATAAATTCTGAATATTGAGTAGAATCCTAATAGTAACTATAATAGAGGATAAAATAATTTTTTTTAATAACATAATTCGAGTATTGGAAACGTGTAATCAAAGTAAGAGAGATAAAATAAGGAAGTAAATTAATATACACAATCTTTTTTTTGAAATAATGACATTTTTACTAATATTTTTAAAGTATGGAGGTTTTTACTAATTATATTATATTTGTTTTTGACTAATTTACTAAAATTTCCAATAAAAAATTGTTAGACAATGAGTAGTCATGGGCTCAAGATTGAGCCCAAAATCATTGTTCAACTTTTGTATGCAAAACTCATCCGTATTAAATAAATTTTGAGACTGTCCAAAAGATAAATCAATATAACCAAAATGTAACCGAATAAAATGAATATTGAAGAAAATGTAATAGACGTAACTAATTACCTGCAAAAAACTGTAATTTTAAATTTAACAAATAAAATTTGAAAATTTGATAAATAAGGTAGGTACGATAACTTATTTACAATTATATAAAAAAAAAACATTTGACTAATCAATAAATAAGCTTAATTTACCAATTTTTTTAAAATGTTAGGCCAATATTGAGTGTCAACGCTAGGAAACCAATTAATAAATTAACTTAAAGAAAGTCTACCAAACCAATTGGTTCTAAGTAAGGAGTTCAAATTATTTCGAAGGGAAGAAGTTAAACACTCTTCGATATCCACAAGTGTGGATCCCTACTGAATTAAATTTTTTCAAATTGAGAAAGAGAATAAAATAATGTACAAGTATAATAAATGTTTAATATACACGCTGTAGACAATATATTTCGCATCGAGAAAACAATAATCAAGAACGAAAATTATAGCAACAATCAATTTATTATTTCAAGTACGAGTGTTACAGTCTCTATGATTCCTCTGAATTCACCTTTTCAAATATAATTTCAAGGGATTTAAAGTTTAATCTTGAACTTGAGATTTATCTTTATCTTGATCTCTATCTTGATCTTGATCTTGATCTTGGACGTGATCTTGATCTCGGACTTGAACTTTATCTTGATCTTGACTTTCTAGTTGAATTCAAGGGCTTGGAGCTTGATCTTGATCTTGGACTTGAACTTTATCTTGATCATGACTTTCTAGTTGAATTTAAGGGCTTGGAGCTTGATCTTGATCTTGGACTTGAACTTTATCTTGATCTTGACTTGAACTTATACTTGGACTTGATCTTGATCTTGACTTTCTAGTTGAATTCAAGGGCTTGTAGCTTGATCTTCAATTCGGTAGTCTTGATCTTGATCGTTCTTGAACTTGATCTTGGACTTGATCTTGATCTTGACTTGGACTTTATCTTGATATTGACTTTCTAGTTGAATTTAAGGGCTTGGAGCTTGATCTTGAATTCGGCGGTCTTGATCTTAATCGTTCTTGAACTTGATCTTGACTTCTTCAAATCTTGAATTTGAACACTTGAATTCTTGAATCCTTGAATTCTTGACTGTAAGAGAATTTATGGCTTTTTGATCACTAGCTTTCTCTAGCTTCTATTTAATCTTGGTTCTCTTTTTCTGAATTAATGAGACCTTTATTTATAGTTTTAGAAGAATGAGTTGCGTTTGGGACAAGACTCTCTCGGCTAATCAGTTTTAAGTGAAATATCATCTGGTTTTATGGAGCGGCTTTAATTAGATTCATGTTTTACTGAAGTTGAAATCAATTACATCAATTATATTAATCCATATATTTATTTGGATAATATATTTTATTAATTTAATATATCCCAACAATTGTATACATTAATATTTAATCAATTTTAGGTGACTCCACTAACGTAATAAAATAAAAAATATATATAAGAAATGACCTAAAGTTTGCCTAATGTCAATAATATACAATAATAAATAAGAGTATAGTTTGAACCTAATTCGAATAGTTTCGATAGGAAGCACCCCGGGGTACCTGTAAAGACACTTGGTAAAGTGTTATACAAATTAATAATCCAAATAATAACTTAAAAATCAAAACTCCGTCTTATTAATAGGGAGGCATTGGAAATTGACGATAATTTCTTTATCGGTCAACTTTTACAATAAAAAATATAAATATAAACTAAACGTCAGTCTTTTAACATTGGGGAGACCTCCAAATCGACGGAAAGCTTTTTCATTGGCCAACTGAAAGTAAGTAAATTTATAAATGTGAACATGTCATAATTTTTAAAAAATTCAGTGTCTCAATATATTAATAATGATGTTCTTAATTGAAAATAATAATCTACATGTGAAATGAAGCAACAAACATTAAGATAAATTATAACAATGAAAGAAATGTCAAAAAAAATAAAAAATCATAATTTTCCAAGAATTAAAAAGATGAACTAAACAACATGAGAAATTCATAGCCATTAATATTTAATTAGCGGAAAGACAAAAAATAACTAGCATTTAATATGCAACAACTTAACAACAACAACCTAATAATAAAATAAAAAAATCAGTGAACATTCTAAAATAATACAAACCTCAAAATAGTAACATGTGAAAATATATTTAGGCATAATTAACAATAATTGAAAGCTGAAAAAATAAACTCGGATGAATATATGAAAATACAACAAGAAAATAATACAGTCATAACCAATTAATATTAACAAACAAAAATAAGATAAAGAAAAATAGCCAACTTAATATTAACACCAAAAGTTAGTAAAAAATAACAACATAAACATAAAACTAGAAGTAAATTGGAACAACTCACAACAACTATGACCACTTAACCTATACCGGATATAGGCAGTTATCCTCAAACTTCACATTAGAAACAATGCGCTTACAATTACAACGCCATCCATACCCCAAACTCTGTAAGTATTACATAGAGAAATCAACGACAAAGACCATATCAATACATAGTCAATAACTTAAACATGAGCACAATTAAAAATAATGGTGACAGGAATTTGAGCACCTCCAGCCAGATCTAAAAAGACAAACAAAGTGAAAGAGGTTACCCGAGTTGGAGTCACGCCGGTGATTTCTGATTATTGCTATTGTTGAAAACAGCTGATGCTTCGAGCTTCGCCGAAATTGTTCTGTAGAGATGTTGAATTGAAGCTGGCGTAGGTTCGCATAAAAAATGATCTGATTCCTTGAGCATCGAACTTGCTGGTGTGTTGGGTTTGATTTTTTGTTTATTCGTTGTTCTTCGGTGCTCGACTTTGAGCCAAAATACCTGTAAAAGAAAGAAGAAAACGTTAAGGGAAAGGGGTATGGGACTGACCATTTTCTGGTGGATTTGGGGTTGAGTTCGAATGGTCTTTGGTGGTTCGGGGTCAGGGTTTTTGGGTCTAGTCAGAGAGGGAAACGTGTGATTTGGTGGTGGTCTAGAAAAAATGAAAGTGTTCTTTTGAGATGGAAAGGGTCTAGTTTGGGGTTTGTTTGATTTCTGATTTTGTGAGGGAGAATAAAGAGATATCTCGCTTGCGCTTGGAGTGGTGAAGGAGATAGAGGTTGTGGTCTGGTTTTGCAGTGGAAAAGCTTTCGATCGAAAAAAATGGAGAAAGGAACGGGTTACAGAAACTAGGGTCATTTGGGTGGTGGACTTAGCAAATTCTGGCGAAACTCGATTGAAACTTGTCACCGAAAAATAATGAACAATAAATAAAAATTGAAAAAATACCCATAAAATCTTTCTACCACCTTTAATCGAATGGACAAACCTTTCTTTATATAGGAATTGGTATCAAAATGGGCCCAAGTTATGAGTTTGAGATTGTGGCCCAAAAATGATTAGTTGATAAAATATCTGTGTATACAAATTGTATTCGTATTTGAATGGATTTATTGACTGTGTAGAATATCAAAGTGCATATTAACAATGTAAAATTGTAACAAATGTAACAATAACATGTAAAAAATTTATCTTAACAAAAATAATGATTTATAGAAAAATAACAAACATTTGAAGGTTCGGTTGTGAAAAAATAATATAAACATAACAACCGATAAAAATTCTAATACTTTGAGAAAAATGATGATTATCAACAAATTGCATTGAAATGACAAAACATGTATTTTGAACTATTTAATATAAAATACTCAAAAAGTATTAATTTTAAAATTATCAAATCAAAATAAGTTAAGGGAGTAATAAAACTTTATTTTAGTTAAGATGTGTCTCTGAAATTTCGATTATATTCTAGGAATACTTGTGCCTTGTCCCTAATTTCTTACATGCTTATCTTAGTAAGATTTATTTTCTTCCTAATTTTATGAGTGAAAAGTGTGATATTAATCGATTCAATTATTCATGAGTGAACCTTTCATCTATGCTGTTATATATAAGTTGATTTTTTTTTTTTATATTATACTTTACAACATTGATAACAACATAAACGAAAAGATCAAGAAAGCCTAAAGAGGTAAATTGCCATATTATTTTGTCCAACATCCATTATAAATGATGATAACTTCAATTTATCTTTTGATATTTTTAATAATTGGAACGTCGGAAAACAAGTCTACTAACTTTTTAAATTTTCTATTTAATAATTATTTTGATCTCAAATTCAGATGTTCTTTTCTTACAATAGCATGAAAATTTCCATTTTTTTTATTAATATGGATTATTAGATTTCTTTTGCATTTGTAATTTTGTCAATTATTTAGATGAACTCAAGAATCAATAAAATTTTAGTGTCAAATTTAATCAATTTATGATTACTTAAATTGTATTTTTTTTTTGTAAAATAAATGTTACAAAATATTATTTTAGGTGTTTAAGGTTGAAATAAAATCATACAAACTCTTTGAAAATAACTAATTTTTTT
>JAKWJA010001516.1:0-62413 GCA_027704765.1 Solanum habrochaites | reverse complement strand
CGCGGCACCTAGTTTCGAACATCATGTCGTTTCTTTCCTTCTTTCTTCTTGAACGTCACAGTCTCTTACAGTTACTTACCTTACTTTAGGTATGATACACCTTTGTTGGTACTTATTACTTAGGTGAGTGTCTAGCCACTAATTATATTTTTTGCGTTAGTCAATACCCCCCACCTCCTGTGGAATATTCTCCTCGAAAGACACTATGAACATCTTTTGGGATTTAAATACTTAATAATCGCATCCCAACAAACCATGGGTTGACATATGACAATCAATAATACAGGCGAAAAATATTCACTCATTGTCAAACGTAACAATGCATCATTGGAAAGTAGAAACGATATCAACTCCGAATATGGGACCACTTTTCATCATCACTTCACCTAATGCAAGGAGGACTTCCTTCTCCCTTCTCATATAGCTCAACATATTGACTAGGAGACTATACATCATTTTTTCACTTCAACACTGACAATTTTTAAAATAGAAATATCACATCGACTGCAACTATAATTCAACTATATATAGATGCTAATCAAGTGTGAAAGAACATAGAATCAAGACACCTATGAAACTGAATTTTCATTCAACAAAAACATGCATAGTTAAGGGAAATCAAGGGACTAAATAACTAAATTAACCTTTCGTAAACCAAAACTAGGAGGATTACTAACCTCACCTTGGCTAGAAGAGGAAGGAAAAAGATAGATATCGGAATATCATATCGGGCCTCGGCCTCCAAGTACGTTTTCCACAGAGATGATTTTTTCCAAAGAACCTTTAAACGGAAGCTACTGTCCCTTATTCTAAACCTTATTTCACATGTCGTTAAACACTCTCATCAGAACCTCTTAATGGGAAAGGTTATCATTAATTTCTAAATATTCTCTCGATGAAGGATGGAACATCGGTCACCTATGCACTTTTTAATGATTGATACATGGAATTCGGATGCACCAAAGCAAACGCAATATGTAATTTAAACTCATATCCAACACTACTCCCGATGCATTGTAGAATACATCTGGCCCGCAATAATACCGGTGACCTAAGTTTCCCCTTTTTTTCCCAAACCTCATAACCCTTGTGATGGGTGATATTTTCACATAGACCAAGAGTCCACATACAAAAATTCAAGGTCCCTCTTTTCTTTGTGTCCGGACATGAGATTTTTGCTGACTTTAGGCTGTCTTTCAATCTATACTTATGAGTCAACAATGCTCCACAGATTCATTAATAACTTTGGGATATATTAAGAAACTCACCTCCTTCAAACCACCCAATTGAGGTCTACATCTCCCTCCCATTAATGGGCCCTAAAATGTTTCCATGGAGATACGAGAGCGGAAGCTACTGTAGGAACCAATCAAATGCTAGATGGTCATTGTCCAATTAACCGTTACCGTTAATGACATATTCCCTCAACATATCTTCTCTAAGGTTTTGGATGGTTTGTTACGCCAAACCATTTTGTTTATGGAAGAAATGCGGTACTAAGTGTCACCTTGGTACCCATCCCCCTTTGAATGCTGTACAAAATAAGAAGGAAAATTGATACCCCCCCCCCACCACCCCCACCCCTTTTTGAAATGGATAGAAAGGGACTCCATGCATTCTCACAATCTCCTTAAGATACAACTTTATTCATATTATTTTCGCCAAATGTGTAGCTTTGACGGGAATAAAATGGGATGATTTGGGTCAACCTCACAATAAAACCCAATCAAATCATTTGGTGTTTGTGTAAAGGAAAACCATGAAATTCCATATTGACATCCTCCCACTGTTCCAGTGGGGAAGCTATATCTTGGGTCAACCCTACCGCTGCTTGATTTCGGCCTTGACTAGTTGTGACAATTTGGACATTTGACCATAAATTCCAACAATATCCCTCTCTTAAAAAAAATACCATGCAACCACTAAATCTCTTGTAGATCCGATAACATTTTGGTGGCACTTGATGAATTAAATATCGATAACCATGATCCTTCGTTGAAATTTGTCTTTTAATAAAGTCATCCACAATCCGGTACTCACAACCTACATTGATACCAGTACCCCACCCCCCCACCCCCCCCCCTCTTGGGTGAAGTGCCTCATTGGTACTAACTAAGAACTGATATCCTTCTTCAACTCCATCAATAGGAGATCAAGATGTTGCTTAGGGGATTTCCCCTCGACTACTAAAGTGATTCGTAGTTATAAGAAACATGGAAACCTCTTGTTGAGAATTATCAAGTCGAACACCCACCCCGGGCCAATCATGCAACTACTATTTTACAAAATTTTTTCTTACTATCAAAAACATAAGCTACACTACCCATAACATATATACATACTGAATCAAAGCATCTCAACCACATTGGCTTTCCCCGGGTTGGTAATGACACTTAAATCGTACTTTCTAAATATCTAACCACCTTCTTTATCAGAGTTGTGACTTCTTTGGGTGAACACATATTTGAAACTCTTATTATTGGTAACAACCCCACATTTAATAATACCCTATAGTAAGATAATCGACAAAAGGGAAAGAGGGAAAGTAAATTAAACAAGGTAGAGGGTGTGAACTACGAGAAATAAGGAAAGCGAAGGGTCCCGGTAGAAGGAGGCATTGTGGTGGAGACAAGGCGGGGATTGAGAGAGGAAGAAGTCCAGCGGGACAGAATTGGGCTGATTGGGTAGACCGTAGCAAGTAACATGAGTGGGACAAGAAAAAGAGAGGGCGCGGGTGTGTTGGGGAAGAGATGGAATGACGGAGAGGAAAGAGACGAGGTCGAAGAAGGGGAAAAGAAGGGTCAATTAAAGGACAAAAATGGGATAGTGAAGCTGTGTTGCTGTGGCACGGGGGGAACGAGATTAGGAGGTACCACAAAATAACCGACTTCGAAAGGAAAAAACAAGAAAAGTCTTCATAGTTTCAAAAGCAAACACTACAACCACTACCTCCATAATCATAGGTTGGGCAGTTCTTCTCATGCACCTTGAATTTTCTAAGGCATATGCTCTAATCTTACCAATGTTTGATTGAGGGATACAACCCAAACTACTTTGAAGAAGCATCCCACTACAACAAAAAAACCCTTCGTTAACACTCCCAGTAAAGTTCAAAAAATCGTAATGGAGGTAACTTATCTTTTAACTTTTGGGAAGCTTTCTCTCAATATTTCGACCCTCTTTTGGGTTCGGTATTCAGGGAGAAGCGAGTACAGTGAATACTAAATCAAAAAATATCTTAATACCTTATTAAACCCAAGAAACTTTGAATATCAGTGGAAGTTAGGGGTCCTAGGCAACTATTAACAACCTCCGTCTCTTCAGATCAACTTCACACCCACTCTAGATACAATGTGACCAAAAAAACACTGAATCTTACCAAAAATTTACACTTTAACATAATTGGTAAAGAGTTCATGTTAATTAAATACTTGCAATACTATCCAAAGGAAACACATGTTCATATCCTGACTCTTGGAATATACAGATATCAGGAATAATCAATTACAAATGAATCAAGTTAATTAGAACAACCGACCAAAATGTCCATGAAAGTCGTCGGGGACATTTGCTAGACAGAAGTGCATGAACTTGGAACTCCTCAATTATGCCACATCTTGTTCAGAAAACCAATTTTGATGTCAACTCCCTAACTCTAATTTCGTGAATACCCTGACCTCAAATGATGCTTGAAAAATAACTCGCACATTAGAGTTTTGTTAAAATAATCATCAATTATAGGAAATGGATACTTATTGTTTATTTACTGGGTGGGAGGGAAATACCTAGGAATGAAGTAGGAAAGAAGTACGCGGAGTTTTACTTTCCCTTTACTCTTTCCTCCCTCCCCCCACACTTTTTTAAAGTCCCATGTTTTTCGTCTTCTCAAATAATACAGTACATTATGAAAGATATGCTTGGTCGTATAAAACCCTTATTTAAGAATAATCCTTGAGTTGCGCCATTATTCCTTCAATCGATCGAGGCATCTGATAAGAATGGATTGAAAGGTAGGTTTTGTATTCAGGAAATAATCTATATTGAAGTCTATTTCCTTTTTCGTGAGGAATCTCTACAGTCATCAGGAAAGACTTCCAAAATTCCATCACTAATGGATAGGACTCGTAAAGGAGGAATGTCGGACTCAAGATCCTTGAAACCCCCCTTTTACAATATCATACAGACAACCTTTGGCAATAACTTTAAAACTTACCATTTTCCACCAGACATGAAATTACCCCTACCTCTAGGGATTGAGTTCCCCCCTCCATAAAAAAAGGGTTGTCATAAGGAAAATTGAAACTTTTTAAACTACCATAGTTTCTCCAATCATTAGATGTAAAACAAGAAGTAACAATCCATCCCCCCAAATTTGACATCACAGTTCCACTATTATGTTTAACTAATCAAATCAATAATGCGACTTTAGTTGGGAAAAACCGCCTCCTAGCTCTTTAACGCACCGACGAAATCACCCTCCATGGTAGAAACCGAAAAGTATTGGTCAAAGACATCGGGAAGCATATCAAATTCAAATGCCACTACAGGAGTTACAAAAGATAAAAGGCATCAAATCCAACAATTCATAAATTTAAAAAAAATACTTGAAACATATCGGTAACAACATACGGAGATCTCTCTTGATCACCGTAGGATTTGAGAGCATAAATTGATCCTCTTTCTAGATTCACGGATTCGGAGCACTTTCTTGTTCTTAATAATTCTCCTTCCTTGCCCTTCCATAGGCAGTCCCTCTTCAAGGGCCACTCTTACCACAACTATAGAAATTAACCCATCCACCTGTCACTTCCTTCGTTTTTTTCTCACCACAGCTTTAACCAAAATAGGCTTTCTCCAAAGAAATACAATTTCACTCTTGAAATTTGGGGTAAATACTTTACATTTTTTGAGCCTTGGAGTGGTTAGCATGACCTTGGTTTGGGTGGTAGTTTTAGCATTGGGTTTTACCTTGCAAATTCTTCTTGCCACCCTAGTATCCCTAGCACCGTAGTGGCTAAACACTTGAGTCAATCATTGAATAGCCACCCTTATCTCAACATTAGACGTAGACCCCTTTTTCCGTTTTTCAATAATGAATTTGAGGGTTTGTAGGATTTTTAGAAGGAACCCGCCATTCACCTTCTCCCTCCTCGCCCTCCTTAAATTGGTCCTTGTCTTTTTTAATTGTCCCTATACACAGAATAAATTAAAGAAAGGACAAGAAATAGAGTTAAGACTCTTAGGTACGACTAGGAATACAAGGTGAAGTTACTAAGAACTTAAGCCCTCTTATTCATAATGGGTGAGTTTTAACACTATAGGAACAGACACTACTCGACATGGGTTCGGGATATCAATGCCTATATTATTATTCTCATTCCTTTATGTTCTGATACAAAGTTGGGTTCATGATTGGAGAACACCCTCTATGTAATCAGCGTCCCCTTGTCTTGTGAACGGTTTTAGACAACCCTTAGAATTCGTCAATGCACGTATCATAGAATAAAAATGCAATAAAAAATTAGAAACTTTTTACTGGAAGTAACGCTTCGCTTCATTTATGAACAATAGAACAAGTAAATTCGTCACAACACCATCTTACATAGAGTATGACAATTTCTGACTTAGTTCCTTGCATCAATAGTGGAGTCTAAATATAAGGAAATACCCCTTCCTCTTCACATTAGCAAATAACTAAAAGCTAAACCAAGGGTCCCTGTCCTCGGACGTGCGGACTTCATCAACCTCGTCCGAAGTAATTCTAAGTATCCTTGACCAAGACTTTAATATAATCCTCAATGTCCCGAACCACATTGTTTGGAAAAATGGAAATAAATAATGTGTTTAGTACAATCCGACTTACTAAATATGGTTTCTATGCTTAAAAAACATTGAAACTTCAAAAATGGACGTTGTAGTCAAAACATGTTGTATCAATTAACTCAATATTAACATAAGTTAATCATCTAACCAACCCAACATAATTCATCCAACATGTAGACAACCCACGAAACACTTGGGGCGATGCAGGATGAATCCTATAAACCAGTCCAAAAGCTCATATCACATTAAAGTACCTACTTCATTAATCTCATATTCATCAAGACTTGAATTCTAATGATCATGCAATACCTTAAAATGCTTCAGTCGTAATAACATAATCAAAAGAACAATATAAGAACCATATCTTAGGATCCCACAAGTTGCCATTGTTTAAGAGAATTCTCATACCCCCCGCACACTAGTGGAAACAACCCCTCAAGAAAAGGCCTAGGGAAGTTTCACATACTTTTCGTTTTTATTAATAATTTACTTTAAGTTAGGGAAAGGGGTTTCAATAACCGCATTAGACTATGAGAGATATTGGAATCCGGTGTTTTATTAATCCCACACCAAAAGAGAGGATTACACTTGCCTAAGGTGTAACATTTTTGGTACATAGCTATCTAGGTTGATCCCAAAGCTAAGATTCCTATATTGTGCATAGTTTAAGGAACAAATAGATTGTTTTATGAAAAACCTTAACTTTCTAAACGTTGGATTTTAAATCCCTCAACAAACTTATCTTGAAAATCCGGACCAGCTATATTTTTTAATCTCATCAGATAAGAAATATCTTTTTGTGAATCCGTACTTTCTAAAAGTGAGGAAATTTTATGTGGGGATTCGGACCTTCTAATAGAGGATACCCCCATATCATTTACATGCCCTTTTGGTGCTAAATATTTATTCCATTTAGTAATTATATTTACTTTTCACATTAAATTTCAAACATTAACCCCTTCCAAGACTCCAATTAAAACATCCTCATTATAGTAGATTTCAAGAGGTTCATACGTGAAACAATATTTTTTTACTTTAGAAACCTAGCAGTGAGTAAACTTTAACTTTAACATTTACTTGTAATCACGAGAACACCGTTCCCAATCATATGATACTCAAACTGTAACGTACACACATATTTAATAGATCTTTCACAAGTATTCTGGTTAATTAGAGGGTACCTTATCACTAACACCATAAATAACACTTAGATATAGCCCCGTTACTATTTTAAGTATTTCATATTCAACTTGAGTTCAAAAGAACCAAAATTCTACCTTTTTTCCTTCATGAAGACTTCATGCTTCAATCACCAACAATGTAAAACACCACATAATATAGGTAACTCATGACCAATAGCATAACTAGCATAATTATAAACACTTGATAATTATTATCTTCAATCAATTCACCACATCAAATCAAGAGTTTATGACATTGTGAGAGAACATTGGTGAAAGAATTCAATTGAACCAAAACAATATTCATCATTTAACACCTAAAAATATGAGTAATCCTAATTCAAATAATTGATTCATAATTTATTTTTTCAAAGAAGACCCATTCTTAGAGAACAACCCTAGATTTTGGGGAATCTGAAAAACATCTTTGGAGGGACCCTGTTGGTAACGAATCCCCAAGAGTGAAAGAAATAATACCTTATTGTAGACCTAATCCAAAGAAATACTCCCTTGGGTAGTACTTTGGGGTCGCACCTAGATTTTAAATCCTAGAAACATTAATTAACCTATTTAATTGTACTTTTTACAAGTTTTATCCCCTCCATCAAACTCCAAACCTTTCATAATAACCTAAGGACACATGCTATTCAATTTCACTAGTTTCAGGCATTCTGGTCATTTCTCGATGTTTAGGATATAATTACTCCTATCACTTAATTACTTTCATTTTAGGTCTACGAAAAACGTTTTAATCATTTTCCATTAGGTTAGGCTCTAGACTAGGTCATTGGATTTCTGAGGTAAAACAAGTAAACCAAGCTAACCCATGTGACATATCATAACATAATTAAATAATAAACTCAATCATTGAATATTGTTTCCAGTATTCAATAACTAATATAATTTAGGGGAATATCATACGAAGTTTGAATGTAGAATACTGATAGGTTATAATACCTAATACTAAATCTTAATATATAAGTACTGAGAGTATAATCAATTAAAAAGTCAAACTCAAATACTAAAGTTTGATTCTAACTATGTATGAAAATACCCTCCTAATTGAGTAACAGTGTTGGGAATGACCAGCTAATCTATAAAACTAAACTAAAAACTAAAAAAAAGAGCATGTATGTCGACGGAGAATGAGTATTGTCCATGGATAAGCGAGATAAAGATATGGGAACAATCGATGTGACTCGAGTAAGAACTCTTGAACCTACATTCTTAGAAGATGTAGCACATAGAATGCGATCCCGTACTAATGTAAATTTTACAAGTGGACATGTAAAGATAACAATAAAGTACTGAACAAAAGCATTAAGGCGATCAGGCATATGAGATAACATAATACTAACTGGAATAGTAACATGTGAAATAAGTGAATCCAAAAATTGACTAAGTTATACCATGCAAAATTGAAATTGAACTATTATTAATAAGTTTGGTAATGCAATTAAATCTTCTTGTAAGGGAGTACTAAACCGACATAAAAACATATGATCTAAATGTTGTAGTCCAGTGTAACATATGCCCCCATCGAGAAATGCCCTAATATACCCTCCTGAGGTATAGGCAGGACTGGGTGATCACTAAATGGACCTCATTGTGATCTCCTCTCCTGCTCTTTATAAGCCCGCATGTAAATGCTCATTCCTAACAATATGCCCATGGTAAGACGTCTTTATGATGGATTAAAGGGAATAATTTTTGGAGAACATTATGGAGTTGTGTGAATAGGACCACACTAATTACATAGTGGGACTATTCAGATACTCCTGCTAGATGTTAGCTTCTCCATCAAGCCCCCTAAGGTGGTATCAAATGGTGCAATTAACCCTATATTTCATTCAAAAACGTATAGTACATAGTAAAACCCTCATATATACATTGAGCACCTAAAGACCCTATCGTTACATATTAATGTGATATTGTTGCACCCTACTTCCTTCCCAAACGAAACCATGGCATACTTTAACCGATTCAAGGGGACTCTGGGGCCTTCTTCTCTCTCTTCTGGCCACCAACTTACTATTTTCCCATGTAGATTTATGGCCTATTTAGGAATACCCAAAGGCCTCAGGGCCTCGTTGAACTTCTCAACTCTTGAAACCATGTGTGTCCCACACTACAATAGCTTCCCTCTGGCCCTCCTTGGATTGAAGATTCTCCACTCAAAAATAGTACACAAACCCTCTTCGTTTACTTTACTCTGTTGATTATCCTAAAGGGGGGACCTGTACTTGAGGCACTGGGGTAAACAACAGTCAGTGCCGACGAGCATTGTATTGTTGTAGGTTGAAACTGTTGTTGTCTCTCTCTAAGTCTGGTTGAGACCAAGCACAAAAACTTCGCATCCCTTGGACAATAGTCCGGTGGTCATCATTAGCTCAGAGAAATGCATTTTTGGAGTAAAAGACTCTCCCTCGCAAACCAGATTGTTCTCCGAAACCTTAGTCATGGGCTTCTCCCCTTGCCCTTCGCTCTCTTAGAGGTTCAGTCCTTCCCTTTTTTAAGATTGGGGCTCCCCTCATTTATCACTATCTGCCATTAAATTTTAAGAGGCGGCATGTCGGAGCTTCCTTTATACCCATGTAGTGCAAAAACAACACATAGAAAGTGGGGAACAATCAAAAATCGCATAAAATAAGTGTTGACAACTCATCCCTCCGATCATTATGGCAAGCCAGATTCGAGTTCAGCCCAAAGGAATGACTCAAAATTTCCTAAAATCTTCGATATCTCTCTGCGAAGGGAGGGTCCTTCCCAGCTAACAGGACTAGCACGATTAAATTTACTGTACATATTAAGGTTAGGGGTCTGGTCAATGCCTGAACATGCCTGCAATTGTAGGCGCTTAAAACCCCCCGAAAAGGTTAAATACAACAGATGAGTACCCACCCACGGCCGTGGATGAGTGGTTTAAGAACTTTTTTTTGATTTTAATTTTAAAGTTAATGCTTGTAAATTAAGTTAGTAGTTAAATTAGGTCTTGAATTAAGGCGGTAAAAGAATTTATCTAACCACTGATTAACCGTATGGACCCAACTTTCTTTTAATTTCATTCATCTAAGACCCCCCCAACTCTCCAATATCCTCTCTCTAGAATCGAAGTAAGATGCAAAAAACACTGGAACGGGAACATTTCCCCCCTCCATTGCGGAGATCCGTGATTAAAATTTGAAATACAGGTATGTTTACCTATTCTATAGGAGTTTCCCTCACCCATAATCCCTTTAGTTTTCCCCACGTGAAGTCAAAAACAAATTAGCTAGGGTTTCCTTCTTGCATTAGGGTAGGGTTAAGTAGAAAATTAAATCGAGTGGATAACACCTATTATTATTATATTAACATTGGAATTTTTTATTATGATGATTAATTGTGATTAATTGTAAAAAACCTATTCTGAATTCATGAATGTGTGATATTTGTGGGTTTATTGCCATTAGAGATGAAATTGAAGTTTAATGGGTGCCTTCTAAATCAATGTCAATGTGGCAGTAATTGCTCAAAGTTAAGGAACATATAATCCTAAATTGAATTAACAATTATAAAATAATACGATTGATATTGAATTGTAACGTTGGAATGGTACATTTATGATAAATTAATGATTATAATCACCTAAGTACAAAAGATGTGATCAAAATACCTAAAAACTAGGTATTAAAAAAAGGTTTAGAAGGGAGCTTCAAGAGTAAGGCTTGGATCATAATAGTACGGATTATAGTGAACCTAATTCCTTAACTATTGGTTCTAAATGCTTTGCGAGTAAATCCAAAATAGAATAGAAGTCTAAGAGGTTAATAATGTTGAAACGCCTATAACTCACCTAACTACCTTATGAATACTTTATGAATTACTTGAAAGTTGAAGTTGATAGAATCACAGATGGACACATGGTATGATTGTCAAGGGAATCCTTTCCAGGAGAGATGAGTGTTAATTCAAAGTCCTACAAGTAAATAGGAGTGTGATGTTAAATACATGAGGATATGTATAAAGCAATGGGAATGTCACAAAGATTAAGGTCTAGGCTCCAAGAAGAGGGGGCGAACAAACTCCTAGTTGATGTAATGACCCATCATGTTAAACCGGGGAACTCTTACAGATTAGAGTGTGAGTTTTCCCAAAGATAGTTCTCATTGAGAGGAGCCTACACCAAAAGTTGAGTTACGGTTTCTAGTATAAATCCAAATTATCTAGGGAACCAAAACATGAGATTAACAAAGCAGATCAAAGTGTTCATCGCAATACACGAATTGAGACTACTTAATAAAGTTACCTCATAGATGTTCAAGATATAAAATGGACTTATAAGGCTTAAGGTTAGTGTATAGTAGGGTCCAGGTGAGAAGGAGGGAACTGAACTTATACTAAAATTATATCCTCATAGGTTTAAAAACTAATAAAGAAAACTATAGTGCTAAGGGAGTGTCTTATAGTTTTCTATAGCTAAAAGAGAGGAATTAGGCTCCAAAACTAAGATAGTGTTAGTATTATAATGACAAAAAACTTGTTACTTGCATGAATAGTAGTATAGGGTGTATGCATGCATGCACAAGTTTGACTTAAGGTACTAATGAACAACATGAGGAAAATATTGTTCTAGTTTTTCATCCTGGTATAATTGACTAAAGGTGAGAGATTCCTTTAGTTATGAGAGTATAGCTATAATTAGACCAAAGGAGGGTGAAGTATGACTAAGATGACTTTCAAGGTTATTCTCAAGTGAAAGTAGTGTATGGGATGCCTTTCATGCATTAGACAAAGTTGCTTTGAAGTTTCTAGAGTGTCCTTATGGTAGAAACATTAATTACATTACCATTAGATATAGGACTATGATTATGATTCACCAAAGAAGAGATACTTGGCTTGGGTGAGATATGGGATTAATATTCTTTCTTTGCATGTTAATGCTTGAGGTTACTTGAGAATGATGATAGTATTGTATAGATTACCTAAGATGGCAAGTATGCTTAGCGAGGCTTATGAGAAGAGATGGTTTATTTATGGATTTGGACTTTTCTCTATGTCATTTACATGTTCTATGTTTACTATATTGACATCTATGCTATGTTGGATATTATGGGCTATATGATTGTTTTTTTATGTATTGATGCTTATGTCTTTGACTACCGTTCTGAGATGCTCATATGATGTTATTCAGCTTTCATACGTGGTACATGTTTGTACTACACATATTACATACATTCTAATTGAAGCTCGGGTTTTGGAGGATAGATTCTATTTGGAGGTACGTGTTTTTGAAGGTGCAACATGAGTTGAAACATTAGTGAGTCCTCATAACAAGACACAAAACCATTAGTTTTGCTTATGTTAATTCTTCATGTTTGAGGACTATGGTATACACTATGTCCCCCGAAGAGTTTATTTTTTTTACAAGTTGGATTAGATGGTTTGATAGACGTAAGACAGAATTTATCTTGTTTTTCTCAGAAACAACTCGATTATAATTTTAACAAAAAATTGATAAGTGCTAAGGTATTGGTTGTTATTATTATTGCTAAGGTCTTATAATGGGTCACCTGAGGGTCAAGACGCCATGTGAAGTCTAAGGGGTACACTCGTGGCTCGTAACAAACTTGATAATCACAGCAAAAACATTTAGAAATGTTCTAGGATTGATCACAAAACCAGTGTTGTACCTCTTGTCATTAAATTGAAAAGCAAAACACATTGATGGCTAGGAGCTATGGATGTATAGCAAATCTCAGTTCTTCGTGCTCAAGCTTCCAAGCGTTTGGCTTTAGTAGGACTTATTCTAGTTCGGGGCTTGTTTTTTTTAGGGTCATGTCTAACACAAGGGAAAATTCTAGGAGAGAAGAGGAATTTAATGTGGAAACAATATGTTCCGCCCACCAAGTGCCACAGCTGCTCTACTTCAAGCTCCTTTTACCCTATAAGGTGAAAAAGGACTCAAGAAGAAGTTTATCGCTACCCTACAAATGTTAAATCCACAGAAAATTATGGTTCTGAATCTCAATCATGACAACTCATGCCCAAGCTATAACAACCCAAGCTAATATAGAAGTGGTAGCTCTGGCCAACCGAATAAGGGGGATGGTTGCTTCTTAGCGTCCAAAGAGGTAGTTCTTAGGAGAAACCCCCTCAAAAATATTATGGCTCCAAGGTTGAGGTGAAGAAGATACTCAAGGTTTCATAGATGAGGTTTATAAGGTTATTTCCATCATGTATGTATTGGTCAGATAAAGCGGAGCGAGCCCACTTATTAATTGAGGATGTAGCCAAATTGGTAGAACAATGCGAAAAATGTGGCTGGTAAAAGAGGGCCCCAATTGATTGAGAAGGCGATCAAACAAGCCCTTTTGTGATAGGTTCTTTCCAAAGGGTTGAAGGAAATTAAATATGCAAGAGTTCCATAAATCCTTAACAAGGGGTTTTGAGTGTGTCCGAGCATTCTCTTAGGTTCACCCAACGATTCCAATATGATACAATTATACTGGGGGCTTCTAGGCCAAGAGAATAGGTTGGTGATGGAAGTTTACGATTTGGTAGTGGAGTTAATGAATGTTATTCAGCATGCTTATCCAAAGTATGAATATATGTCGTCTCATGGTGAATGCCTCAAAAATTTGAAGAGCAAAAGCTTAAGAAAATGAATAGGGAGGTGAAAGAGCTAGAAAAAATGAGGGCAACTTTTGTAAATGCTATGTCTGATTGACCAAGGTTAGACTAAGTTTAACCAAACGTTTCGTGTGAACATTTCTGACACCCCTAGGTTTTTGGCACGACGTGGAATCTAGACCCCAGACAAGATCGCCGTCGTTGACTCTAGAGGCAGGCAGCACAAGGTCCTACATTAGGTTCATTCTTCCTTAATCTAGGTGAAATTTAGTGGAAAATTTGAAAAATTTTGTTTCTATTAACATGCGTACTAAACTTCTATTACCTATATAATTGATGCCACAATCAACCATTAAACATTAAGATCATCAAATGACAGAAGCAGTTTATTATAACGATAAAGATATACTGCCAAAATAGCACCAATACAATGTCTAACCAAAAATGGGAAAGACACTAGTGGAACATACTCCTCTAGATCGATCCCTACAAACTAGCTAGATTGTAAATGGGCCAAGCATCCTCTGAACGCAGACAGGGCTACAACGTCCGGTATGAATGATTGACATATGATAACCTGTTAGGTTGATCCTGTATTTGGGGGTTTTTTTTTTTTTTTTTTTTGGTGCCCACCTACACCTACACCTAAAAGTTTAGAGTTGTTAGGGGGTTAGTAAACACTTGTACCCAAGTATAGGTATATGCAAGCACATAGCTAGGACATGAATGAGTAAGATAGCTCCCTCCTAGCAAAGGCCAAACATGATTATAGCAGGTTCAAGTCAATGGAATTGCCAATGAGATTACGAAAGTGAGTGAAACTTTCCAATTTGGATTAGGAAAGTTTATGAGCTTTAAAATTTGTATAAGGAAATGTTATGCCATGAGAGTACAACAGCCCATTCATTACTTAACTTTTTGCACACAACACACAACAAACGTAATATAGAACATATCATAATTCATATAATATAACGTTGGTTTATTATCATTTATTCGTGTGCCATGACCTTGGAATCAGGGACCTTCGACATTAAGATCTTCCCACAATAAGGTCTAACAGTTAAAGGACCTCACTAAAGGGTTGAGTATGATTTAGCAAAATACAGAGTTGCTTCGTTCATTCATACGTACTCATTTCATTTCAATTATGGGAACTTTGAACACCAACTATACCTAGGCTGTAGTGTAATAATTTTACTCGGGTTCATTGTTGCAATGACCAAAGAATGGACTGATGTCACTACTTGAGTCTACACACATCGTGAGTGATTATCCTATCCAACATTTTTGGTATTATTCGTTTCTTTATGTGCATTATTGGAGGATGGCATCCTTCATTAATACAGAACTTTAACTTTAAACCGACATATATCATGTGAGCATTATTGAAATCCAGGTGTCATGAAAAACCCGCACAGAAAAAAGGTGGACATCATCGGCCCAAAGTGACCAAAACATTCCTAAATACATGGAATTGAACCCCACATATCCCATATTGGATGGATAGGTCGAAGACTAGGAGATATAAGGAGGACCATACCCATAATACGGACACTCATCTATGCGAGTTACGTGAACCTTCGCCCTTTCGACATGAAGGGCAATCACGCTCATAGCTAGTCTATCGGTGGCTCAGTATAAAGTTTCATTGAATTCAAAACTCATTACGTCATGGAAGTGGCTTCTAGTATGAGGACATCTAGTCAATTAATAGATGATTTTCACCTCATTCTTAGTATTTAAGTGTGTTAATATCAATACTTCATTATAGTTTTTAAAGATCTTAATTTTTTTCATAAATTTACCCTTCATAGGTGGAGTTATGTTTGGTAAAATTACGTAGGACTAATTTGAGATGCTCTCATCTTTAAATTAGCCTCAGTATAATGTCGTAACCACATTCATTAAACATTAGCGCATTTGCTCTTCATAATACTCACCCTTGTTTACGTGAATGAATGTTCATTTCAGTCAGATGTCAATTGCATTGTCCATTTGTGGTTGCACACTCTTACTAACCATTTATAGAGTTTCATCATTCTTTACAACAATATTCATTTCATTGTATGCCAAGCACTTGTTCCATTTAGTGTGTTAACACTCTACTTAACCCTTCGAGGGTTACATTCATTTCATTACATACATCTTAGGTTAATATTTAACGCTATGCTGGGACCTTAGGTGGTATATACATACAAGCAATGAGGCTTAATTCATAGTTCGTTATTACGTGAGTATAATATTCCGAAGCTTAGTAGTAATGACTTATGCATCCTGTATGGTATGGCACAAGATCTCGATTTCGATCTTCTAAAGTAGTGGCTGTGAACATTTAATTCAGTATGACTTATGATCAATATGGAAAAATTTTGGCAAGAGAAGAGAACCCAATTTTGAATCCCTTAGACAACAATACTTTTTTCATTATTGTATTTGTCCATATGACCATTGGGACCCTAGACAAGCCCAATATATTTTATTTTTTATATTTCTCCTGTCGATTTCGAGTTTACTAGAGGTTTGGGATCAAACCGACCAACGCTCTATGTCTTTTTATTTTATCTCCTAAATCTGCGCAGAAGGTCGTGGGTTCGATTCCCACACACCTCCCCCTTTATTTTTCTTTTTTATTCTCCTCCTTGAATCTGCCTAAGAGGTAGTGGGTTCGATCCCACACACATCCCCCTTTTATTTTTCTTTTATTCACCTCGTTATCTGCATAAGAGGCTGGTTCGATTCCCCCACGCCTCCCTTTTAGTTTCTTTTATTCTACGCATAATATGCCTAAGAGGTCGTGCGGTTTGAGTCCACACCACACCTTCCCCCTTTATTTTTTCTTTTATTCTCACTCATTTAAATTCTGATTGAGGAGGGGTAGGAGTTCGAATTCCCAATCTCTCATTTCTTATTTTTTTTACCTCAAGTTACAGTTTCCCAGCCGCATTACCATGGTTCAAATCACCCTACACCTACAGTCTTTTTTTACTTCTTTATTTTCATGGTTTTTAACCATGGTGAGGTCACGTGTCAATCCTCCATGACCTCATTGTTTTAATTCATCTTTTAAGACACTTTTGAACCCTCTTGCTGACAAAATTCATCACTAGAAGCTGAAATTGTCTTTTTAATTTTTCAGCATTCCGTTCATCATGTTGCACCTTAGTTCTTTGGGGAATTTTTAGTTCATTATAGAACTTTTTAGGTGAATTTTCATGGATTCGTTAGAAAGAAGATTTATACCTCAAATCAGCCACAGTTCACTCATTTGAACATCACATTTCATAAAATGTTGGTACATGAAATATAAATAATATCATGTCATTTCAAGTCCTAACACCATGAACAATAGCCACGGCAACACACACATAAAGACTAGTTCACATTTTCGGAACATCAACCTAAGTCCAAATAATTCCAAACATACCATATAAACACATAATTCATTAAAGAAAATAAATTCATCCCTAGTTTTCTACCAGCAAACATAACCAACCTATGATTCAATGGGAGCTAATGATAGGGACATGCAACGGCGAACAATCCTAGTTTTTGGAATATATTCGTCTGAACCTCAGGGGGTCTCTTGGGAAAATGACCAAGAGAGAAGAGAACCCATACCTGTTTGACGTTCAAACCTTGACTTGCTTCCCCAAGAACTCCTCCATACACATCAAACACTAAAAGTTCAACACCAAACTCGACGGAAAACCTTCTCTTTAACTACGTGATTGATTAACGTTTGTTTTCCTTAATTTTTTTTCGTGTGAGTACTTCAAGTGTTAAGAACTTTGGTTTACCTACTGTTTTGGAATTATTTTGTCAGAGAAAACGTTAATGAGAGATGAGCGTGGAGAGAGAGTTTACTTAGGTTTAAAAGTCTAGTTTAGGGACTTAGGCAAATAAACGGTTGTATTTTCAATTATTAAAAATCTGATTACTGTTATGAATCATCTAATAAACTAATAAAATAAATAAGTACATATTTTTCTTACCAACTTAAATTAAACATCATTTACATTCATTGCTTCCCTATGTTCGAACCCGGGTGGAGAACGACTTAACATTCAAGAGCCCAATTTCGGCCCTTCTCTCCCCCAAATACCCATCACCCTTATGATTAAAATAATTTCGGCCCCTCTCTCCCCAAATACCACCTCCACCTGATTGATTAAATAATAATTCCTATATTCAGGGTAATTATTGATGCTACCCTTAGCCTTGGAAAAAGAACATTTTAACCCTAGACCCTCCACAACTAAGATTTCTCTTTTTATGTTCGACCAAAACCTTTCCTAGCTCAACTAATTGACCCACAGTAGTTTGGGCTTGGATGTAGAAAGGGTTCCATTCTGGTTCTCTAATTGATAAATCCGTGTGACCGTATATCGTTGGTATTCTACACATTAAGCATTACTTAGCATATCCATTTTTAGTGTTGTTACATTATCCCCCCTTAGGAACATTTGTCCCTGAATGCCACTACTCTTTACTAACAATAAGTAAGTAATCTATAAAATGTATGCGTACATAGGTAATTCAATTTATTCTTATTGGTGAATATTTGATTCACATATTATCATGATGGTGCACATCCTTGAAACCTACTAGTAGCTTCACATTAATAGACTAAGGAACTATTTCTTAAACTACTCTCATCAAAGAATACAACATAAACAAACATTTAAGTCATACAAATCATCAACCAACATGATGAATCAAACATATTAACCTCATACTAGTGCATAAACACCATACACAGTCAAATACCTGAAGGACTAATTAAGGCTACTCACCCGAAACTTCACCAGAGGTGCCTTCCCCTAAACCCCTAGACTTGAGTGCGAAGAATCGTTGCCTCCTTGGAGCCTCTTTACTTGGATGATTAGGCTGAGATCTCTCCTTCCCTTGTTCTTGACTTCTTCTATTTGGACAACCCTTCACCATGTGACCCAGTTTTCAATAACAGCGTTAGTACCCATCATACACTCTCCTCCATGTTAGTTTGCCATACATACTACAAGGTGTATCTACTTCATTGTTTCTTTTAACTCTGGACTCGGAATCCCTATCATAGCGACCCTTGGATGAATGTGACTTCCCTTAGTGGGAGAGTCACTATTAAAACAGGGCTTATCCCTGATTTCTAGTCCTACTCTTCCTGAAAAAATCTCCTCAAAGTCATTGACATGTTCCATACCCTAGTGTGTTCCTATTCTTGCTTCCTCCACTGCTGGAAAGGACCATAATCTTGAAAGTCCACGTCCAATGCAGCATAGATTCCTAAACTCCTCCTGGATCTCAACATCGTAGATTCAATGTAAATGAAAGTTATCATCTCTGAAGTCCCTCAACCGGATAGCCATGGTGCTCTGCAGGTGGGTTCTTCTGGAACACTTGTTGGCTATGCTGGGGCTGTTCATAGCATGAGTTGTAAGGAGATGGATTGGGCCATTTGTACCGGGTCAATCCTTCTTCTCCATCTGTCAACCCCATTGGGGCTAACAGGGCATTCCTCCAGCAAGCTGGAGCCTGGGGACCGGAACTTATTTACCCCAGCAGCTGCTCCTCAAACTCTCCGCTTGCGTTTCTCCGTATTACATCTTCTGAATCTCAAAGAATTGATGTGAGAGAACGCGATAACACCAAGAATCGACATTAGAGAAAAGACATGATAAGATCAAGAGCGAGGGAATTTTCTACACATCAAGCAATATCTAATTCAGGATATTGGTGCACTTCATTACCATGACTTACAAACTACTCATTATAGTTGATGTGAACTTATTATTCTCAAAGTTTAACCTAGTGCTCCGATACCAAATTTTTCACGATCAAAATCTAGACCCCAGACGAGACGTTGAGTGAACTGTATATTTTTTGTGTTAGTTGACTTAAGTCGCACCCTTACTGCTGGGGTGGGTCTTGGCCTCCGAACCGTACGTGGGACGAGTTGTTGCCTCATACAGCTCGGGAAGGAAGAAGCCCTAGCCTCTTTCCAGCGGATCATTCCGCTGGTATCTCGTATGGCATCGTTGACCTCTCAGCGGTTTCAGACAAGCCTACATACGTCATTATTACTTCATCTAGGTTAATTTTAGCGGAAATTTTTTAAAAAAAAATTTGTTTCCTAACATGCTTAATAAACATTCTGTTTACATATAATATGTTCACCCATCAACCATCCTAACATTAAAATCATCAAATGAAAGAAGCAAGTTTAATATTTACGATAGATGTCTCTGCCAAATGGCGCCAAAAATAATGTCTATAGAAAGAATGGGAAAGAAACGCTAGTGGAACATCCACTACTTCAATCCTCAACTAAGATAGAAGGTAAACGGGCCAGCGTCCTAAAAGCAAATAAGGGTCTAACCTACCAAGTTCGATAAAAGCTCGACATCTTGGATAACGGCAGCGGTTGATCCTGTAGGGTCTAGTTCCACCTGTGCGCTGCCCCTAAAAGTTTTAGAGTTGTATAGGGTGTAGTAACACAGTTTTACTAATATGGTTATATGCCAAGCTCACACAAGAAATGCACGAGTAAGAATAGTTAGTTTCCTAGCAGCAATCATTTATATTGAAGTCAAGTCCAGTGGACCCTCCTAAATTAAGATGTAGGAAAGTGAGTGAACTTGCCAAATGTTGGGATTGGGAATGTTGTTTATATGATCTTCCAAATTTTGATTTGGAAAGTATGCTATGAGAGTAAGCATGCACCATCATACTTAACATTTTACAGACCAACACAACAGCGTACACATAGCCACATATCATAATCGCCATATAGACGAACACAACGTTGGGTTCCTATTATTTATTTGATGCCATGACCTTGTATCATGAATTTACATTAAGACTTCTTCCAAAATGAGGGCTCAACATATGAGACCTCTACTATGAGGGAGTCTGCCTTTAGCCAAAAACAAAGTCTACTTCAATTCAATTCAATACGTAACTTCATTTCATTTCATTCATGGAACAGTTAAACATCAGCTATACCTAGTAGTAGTTTTAAACTTTCATTGTTTGTTTTGCAATGTACCAAGGTGTGTCCTACTGTCCATTACTTGAGTCTACTCACCTCTTTGATTATCCTTCCTAACATTTTTGATATCTTTTATTCATTATATGCATATTTGGGCTGGCCTCATTCAGCTCATTAAGGAACTGCAACTTCAACCGACAGAGATCATGTTGAGCAGCATATCATCCAGTTTCATTAAACCCCCACCATAGAGAGGTGGAATCACTGGCCAAGTGACCCCCAACTGCTAGCGTGCATAGGAATTGTACCTCGCTAGATCCGTACATTGGAGTATAGGTTCGAAACTAATACATCTCTGGCCTCCCCTGTCCTTTCCCCAAACAAGACCCATACCCGCATGGACGACAGTCCCCTCATCTCAGAGAAGTTTTCGTTACCTTCTTCCTTCCCAAAAGAAGCCTCCCGCCGCTTTTAGAGCAGTCTAACGGTGCTCATAGAAAGGCCATGACAGGGCCACAACGCAACGGCGGGGAAGCGGGCGCTAGTAAGAGACAGCAGATCGCAATAGATGATTCTCAGATCATCATGAGGTATTTAGTGGGTTAAGCTCAATACTTCATTAGAGGGTGTAATAGGAGATGGGCTTTCTGCCGGACACGCTCATAGGTGAGGACGGGTGGGTAACGGCGTGAGCGCATGGGGGGAAGTGCGCTCATCGTTTAAATAGCCGCATAAATCCCCAATTGTGGTCACCACCATTTCATTAACATTAGCACAGTTGTTCGTAATAATTTACTCACACCCTGGACGGGGGAAGGGGTGGCAGGGCAGCATAGGGCCAAGGCACGGGGGGGGCAGTGTGGTGGTGGGCACACGCTGACGGCCGGGTCGACAGTTGTGCTCAGGTCGTTTAAAGATAATCTGCATGGTCATCGTACATTGGGCCAACTTGGGTGCCATGTAGGGGTTTGAGACGTACTTAAACGGTCCGAGGGGACAAGCGGGCCGGACCGATAGCGGAGGCGGAGTGGAAACAGGGGGCGAGACGAGAGGGGGGGGGGCAGACAAGCCCAAGGGGCTTTGCATGCATAGGTTTTGTGAGTGAGGAAGTTCGTGTGCCTAAATGATGGTTAAGTGACAAGACCTGATGCATCTTGTAGTAGCCAAGAGCGAGAGGTGGGAGCGAAGAGGTGACGGTGAGGCGACAGGTGAAAGGAAAAGGAGGGGGGACGGCGAGCAAGACGGAAGGGGGGGGCAAGGGCACCCAATTGCGAAGACCTTGACAACAGTTACATGGTTTTCATTGTTTGTGTAGTTTGGGTCCAGATGACATTGAAAACCCGAGATCGAACCCCAGGATCACAGGGCCGCGGGGGGGGGTGCCCCGGGGGGGGGAGGGCCGCGGACGGGGGGGCAGAGGGGGGGGAGAATCAATCCCCCCACAACCCCTTTAGGGTGGGGATAGGGGGCCGGGGCTAGTGTCAATGGACTAGGAGGGTGGGGGGGTCAAACCCTCACAAAACCGCGGAGGGGGCGGTTAGGCGCCGCCTGAAAGCGGCGACGGCAGAAAGTCGGGGAGGCACAGCCGCCCCGCGGGAGTTTGCTTGGAATTCTCTCCTTAAATCTGCCTAGAGTGCGGGGGTTCGAGGCCCCACCCCTCCCCTGGGAGTTATCTTGTAGTCACCGCCAAGCGGCCGAAGTGGGGGGGGCATGGGAGGCATGCCCACACGCCTGCCCCCGGAGGGGCTGATTCTCCTCCTGAATTGCTGCCGAAGAGCGTGGGGGTTCGAGGATTAACGCCGCCACCCGGGAGGGGGTGTCTTGGATGGTAACCGCCGGAAGAGGGGCTAAGAGGTCGGGGGGCATGCCCCACACAGCCGCCCCTGCTGTGGTGGGGGTGACGGGTCCCTTGGCTGGGGAGGCTGCGCCGAATCGCCGACGAGGTCCGGGGGGGTTCAGGCCCCCATGGCCTCCCCTGGTGAGTTGGCTTGGATGAGTCCCGCCTGCAATCTTAGTGGGGGGGGGGGGGGGGTGGGGGAAAGAGGGGGGGGGTGGGGGGGAAGCCCACGGTCGCTCATTTGCTGAAGGGGAAGGGAGGATTTTTAAGGGACCGTGTGCTAAAGCCAATACGGCAGGGTGCTAATCCCCGTCACCGTGAGGCTTTTGGGCGGCTGTCAGGGCAAAGGGTGTTGCAACACGGATGAAGGGGCACAGGGGGCAAGCCGCCAGGACCTCACTTGGGGTGGAGGCAGTTTTTTCAAACCGGGTTGGGAACCCGCTTGGCGGACCGAAGTGAGCACGTGAAGCCGGGGATATGGGCTGTGTTAATCGTGTCAGCCTCTGGCAAGCAGCAAGGGGGGACACCCGGAGGGGCTGAAGAGGGCAGAGCGGCCTTTAGGAACGTGGGCGGGGCTGTGCCAGGAAGTGGGTGGAGCCAAGATATGATCCCGCAAAGCAGCCCACATTGCAACGCAGAGGAACCTCACGGAGACAGCAACAGGGGGGACGGGAAAGTAAAGAACTAGCAGTGCAGGCAAGGCCGACCCATCACAAGAAGCCACGCAACACACACAGACAAACGTATTATATGTGGCGGGGGGAAACATCAACAGAAGCACAAAAGGCCCAAACAGACATAGAAACACATAATCATAACGAAGATACAGGGCAGCAGCCGAGGGGGCGACCAGCAAACAAACAACCGAGGAGGCAAGGGGACAGGATAGGGGGACATGCAACGTCGACAATTCGCGGTGGGGGAAATAGATGGGATCGAAACCGTAGGGGGGCTCTTGGGAAGGACCAAGAGATAAAGAGAACCCAGACCGTTTTTGAACGTTCAAAACCTCGACTTGCTCCAAAGAACTCTTCCAAAACACACGTCCAACACAAAAAGTTCAACACCAAACTTGGGCGGAAAACCCTTCTCTTGGCTAACGGATTGATAACATGGTTTTATGATTTTTTTCGTGGTGAAAGTCTTCAAGTGGTGAAGAAATTTGGTTTATCTACTGTTGTATGCGTTTATTTTTGGCATAGAAACGTGAATGAAGAGTGATAGAGGAGAGGGTTAGAGAGAGATAGAGGGGAAAAAGTTTCTTAGCTATAGGAGTCTAGTTTAGACATAGTCAAATAAGGTTTTAGTTAATTAAATTAAAGATCTGATTTTTTTTTATTTTTGGGGGGGGGGGGGGGGGAAAAAAACAAACTCAGCTAATAACTAATAATTATAATTTAACCTACAAAATTATTGAACCAACTTAAATTAACCAGTTAATTCATGCCTCTTGCTCCACCTAGGTTCGAACCCGGGTGAGCAAGTCCTTCACTTGAGATCCTCATTCGGCGGACCCGCTCTCTCCCAAAAATACCCCCCCCCCACCCCCACCCTTATTAAATTATACATTTATTAATATATTTAGATAATTATGATACTACCCCCTTAGCCGAAAAACACCAATTTTACCCCTAGACCCTACAACCTAAACGATTTCTTCATTTTAAAAGTTAAGTCCGGTAAAGACTCCTACGAGTAATCTTCATTTCGACCCTACGTGTTGGGACCCATCATTTCCTAGATCAACTACTTTCCAAGTTATGTGGCTTGTAAATTTAGCAAGGGGTTGCACGGTCTGGTTCTACTCGAATCAATCGTGTGAACAAGGTTCAATTATTGGCAGCTAACACATTAAGCATTACTAATATCAATTTTTTAGTGTTGTTTACCGTGTTACCAAGAAAGGATGTGGGTCTGTATTGCCCAAGCTACTTGATCCAACGGGGGATGAATTCGTATGGTAAATTTCTAGCTGTCTGGATGGGTTCTTATGGAATGGTAAGGATTGGCGACAAGTAGTGATTACCTACCCGGTTCTTAGGCTAAGGGAGGAGGAAGTCAGAAAGTTACCCTTAACCAAGTGGTCCGTATAAACTTTCTCAAAGATATGATGTTTTTAATAGCTATCCACTCAAGAAGGAAGATCAAGTTGCTCTCCTCATGTCCCCCGTTCCAGTATGTATTATGCTTTTAGTAAATTGTTTCGAATTTCTTGTCCTTGTTGTGACGTTGTTATTGTGATTAGAAATTTTCTTTTGTAAGGAAAGGCATACTCCTAATGGGAGATATTGGTCCCTCTATGGTGGTGTTATTTTGTCGTTATGTGGTTCCATGATTTCCCCTTATGTGCTTATTCAGAAATGGGCTAGTTACTAGTTAAAATTGAACTGATATGAATCTTTTTTAACCTCAGGTTGTAGTGAATTTGGTGAGAATTGAATTAGACTTCAGGAATGAGTCCAATGATCATGCCTTTGATTTGGAGTTTTGAAAATCCCCCCTTTTATAAATTCCTGTTGAAAGTAAATTTTATTTAGACGCCCTGAGTGGAGACTGAATAGGTTTCGTTAGGAGATTCTAGTTTTCCTCCTGGGAAATATGTACAGATTGAATTCATGCATTTTTGGGTAGGTAAGATAGAAACTCATACGCCTTGGGTTGTTGCAGTGATAATTTAGTGGAGATGGACATTTCCTGGGGGGGGGGGTTTTTGGGTTGTGTGCATGTAATATAGTGAATGCATAATGGGCTTGTATTTAGGTTGTGACTTAATAACTTTTTAGAATAATCATTCGACGACGAATGATCCCAGAGAATATTTTTGACGCCCCGAAAACTATAAATTGAACCTAGGAATTCTATGAGCTTGTGTAAGTTTTGGAATGTGTATGGAGATGAAAACCACAAAAAAGGGGTTCCCGTCGTATATGGAGGTTTTAAGGTGATAATGTCAACGCTAGACACTTAAAACTACCAAGTGGGCCTTGAGGAGACCTAACAAACAGTCCCCAATCTGTAACTTTCCGTGACCTACAGTTGCCTTACCGTACAGGGCGTAGGCGGACCGCGTTTTCCCCTAGGTGGGGTGATGGGGGGTTCAAGGCACTGCCACAGTCCTGCAACTAAGGATACTATCACCACCCCGAATGTACAATTTGGAGCATGACCACACCCATTTCCTTCCGTGTGTGGTTGTGCATGAATGAGAGCAGTTTTTCAATTTTAATTTTAATTGGGGTTTTTGGGAAGTAAGTAGGTAATTAAATTTAGGGGTTAAGGGTGGATTTAATTTTTAGTTTTTTTATTTAACCACCTCTAAACTAATCTTTTATTCATTCATATAAGACACAAAATCTCCTCAATTATCCCTCTCTAGAAGAGGAAAAGAAGAATAAAAATAGGAGGAGAGAAGGAGAAGGAGGGAGGAAAATAGACAGGAGAAGGATAAGGATGAGGAGAAGGATACTGAGTATCAAAAGAAAAATAAGAAGAAGAAGCAGAAGAATGAAGCACGAGAAAAGAAGAGAATAAGTAAAGCCATAAAGATAAGAAGAAATAGAAGAAAGAAGAATGACAAATAAGAAAGAACACGAACACATCAGAAAAGAGAAGAAACGCAGCACGAGTCGAAGAAGACAGACGAAGATAGAAGGAGGAAGGTGAGGAGGAGGCGTAAAATTTTTTTCCTCCATTCTTGACAACACACTAGGAAATAAGCAAGCAGGACCAAACGGTGAGACCAAGAAGCCAACTCACACCAAAGGAGAAAGGTGAAGAAACACGAAGAACATTGAAGATGCTATAAGCAAACAAGAAACTTTTTTACAGAAAAAACGAAAGACAGATAGCATAGCACGAAAAAGAAGAAGATACGAAGACCAGAAGAAGAAGAATACTTTAAGAGTAGAAGAAGAAGAAGAGTATTTCTAGAAAGTATAGAAGCGAACAGGAAGAAATCTAAGTAAAGAAGAATCGAAGAAGAAGAAGAAATTAAGAAGAAGAAGTAAGAATATAGAAGAAAAAGAAAAATTAAGAAGAAGAAGAAGAAGAAGAAGAAAAAGAAGAAGAGGAGGAAGGAAGAAGAAAGAAGAAGAAGAAGAAGGAGGAGGTGAGAGGAGGATGGCGTAAGTAAAATATTTCCTCCATTCTTGAGAGCCTTGATTAGAGATTTGATAATGAAGAGTTAAACAATTCATCTATGGGTCTTCACCCATAGATCCCCCTTAGTTTTCCCCAATGATGAAAGTCAAAAAACCAATTAGTTAGGAGTTTCCTTGCTTGCATTGTGGGCAGGGCATTAAGTATTTAAAGCCAATTAGTGGATAATACCAATTATGATTTTATTAACATTGATTGTATATTATGATGAATTAATGCTGATTGTTATGGTAAAACCTTGTCTGAATACAGAATTTGATATTTTGTTGTTTTATGCCATTAGCAGATAGCAAATTGACAAGTTATGGGTGATCTTCGTTGATTTAATGTCATGCGTAGTAGTTTGTTCTAATAGAAACATATAATATTGAATTCAATTAGAATTTTTCTTGGATTATGATTGATCTATGACTTGAAAGTTTTAATTGAAACTTTATGATCAATTTTTATTAGATTCACCTGTTAGTAAGTCAACGATGCTGATCAAAATAGATTACAACCTGGGTATTCCCACATAAAAAATAGCTTAAGAAAGCAGAGCTTTAAGAGTAGGCTTTGTGATCAAACAGTAGGGTTTTAGAGATGACTTTAATGTGATAACTTTAGTTCATGGTTTGCAGAGCTAAAGCTATAAAAGAGAATATAAGTCTAATAGCGTTAAAATTTGTTGGTGCGAACGCCTTACTTACTCACTTAACTTACCCCTATATGAATACTTTAAAAGTTGCAAGTGATTGAACACTTGAATATGGATTGATTTCAATGAAATCATTCCATAATAGGATGTGTCTTGCTTGTCCCGCCCGGCTCCCCCCGCCTCCCCCTTTCCGTGTCCGCCTTTTCCTCCCCATGGCTCTTGCCCTCAGTCGAGTGTCCCCCCCGATCGGGTCTGTGCTCTGCCGCCGCACGGCGCCCCCCACCTATGTTCTGTGCGGCCTATACCCGTGCCATGGGGCTCTCCGACGTCGTCGGGTGTGGGGTTTCCCCCCGTTCGGTCTCATCAGCTGGCCGCCTTCCCTAACACTTGGCGTTCCGGTTTTTTATCGTCGCCACTTTGTCTCTGAAGGAAACGAAGATGGAGGCGGACAGAAGAGGCGCAAAGGCGGGGCAAAAGGATGGCAAGGCAAACGAAGACTCGAGACGGGAAAAAACGACAGGACCGCCGAGGTTTCAGAGTATAAATGGACTTAATATGCATTAAGGTGTGTCTCATAGTATCCATGTTAAGAAGCGAAATTAGACATACTAAAAGTATTTATCTCTTACGGGTTCAAGTTAATAAAGAATTTAAGAGGTTCTTCTATGTGTGATAATGGAGCTATCTCTCCTAGCTGTTCTAAAGTTAAAGGAGGAAATAGGACTTCCAAACTAAGACGTGTTCGTTAAGGATTCAAAAAGTTACAGATCTTAATAGCCGAATAGTAATAGGGATGATATACATGCATTGCACAAGTATGATTGCTAGCACGCCCCATTTCTCGAGAGATACTTACAACCAGCAGAAACCTAATTTAATACTTGCCGACATTTAAAAGAGATTAACGAAGGTATACTAATTTTTTTTAATTCTACAGTTGAGGGATTATGATTCAGAAAGAATTATTTAGGTAACGATATTCATGTGCCCCACGTAAATATTTAATTAAGGTCAAAATTATATTGGTCACGAAATTTTAATTAACTAACGACGAAAAAACCCCACCAAAATCTGTGTTAGAAAGATAAAATAATCTTCATGCCATATCTTATCCTCACATTTAAGGACCGATGAATAACAATAGCTCATTACAAACTTCAACTGTGGCTCTAAAAAATCAGACACATTTTTATGCCCCTAACATAACTGACAAAACGATATAGTAAATGGTAAAAATGGTACAAGACTGCATTTACAGAGCACCCAAAAACGATAAAAAAACATTATAGCCATACTTAATTAAATTTCATGGATGACATGACCAAATACAACCCTTAAATATCTATTTAAGTATAAAACACACTAGATCATGCCAGAGATTCCCAGGTTTATAAAAAATATCTATATGCCTATATGCAAGATCGGGAATTTTATTTCAAGGCCATCTTCACAGGGAAAACCTTTAAAACAGTTCTAAACCTAAGCTACATTCTAAGATAGAAATTAACTTTATCTAAGCATAAAGTTGAGTTGTGTACAAAAACTATAGATTTGAACAGCCCCTTAATTTAGCAAGTCGGTCAGTCTCAAGTCAAGGGCAACATAATTGAATCATGATAAGTGAATTAAAGTAAGCCAAATATACGAAAGAGTATCAAGTTGGATAATTATTAAAGCTCCCTCCAATTCAATATTGTTAATACCACAAGTTTCCAAGATCTGGAAAGAAGAAGACTCCACCCTCCGAATATTCATCCAATATATACATCATGTCTTTACACAAAGCACGAGAAGAAGAAACAAGACAGAGAAAGAAGACAGAAACAAGACAGGGTCCGCCGCCATGTATCAAGAAGGCAACACAAACGAGTCAAAGCCCCAATAATCCAACGAGCAACCCAAGAACCAACTTGTCAAAGTAAACACATTTCTCGAGTCATGAAGGCACCTACTATATCCCACCAGTAGGTAAGACAACCCCCTAACCCCGGAACAACACGTTAATGGTAGTTGAGGGTACAAATAAAACAAGAGATTCTTCTCCTTTTGTGGTAAGCCACAAAATTACCTATAACGACATAAGCAACCAAAAATATATATAACTAAGGAATCCCTCCATATCTCAAATATATACAACCTCTCTTCCTTCCACAGACCCGAACACCTCCCGCACCTTTTCCATCCAACGCTCACACCGCCCTTACGCCCCTCCTCGCTCCTCCGATTGCTATGACCGTCTGCAAACCCGCTTTACTGCCATCCCCATGTTGTTCATTATGCGCAATAACCGAGCTCTCACGGCTCCATTCTATATTTAGCTATCCACTTCATTCCGTCTTACACTCACTTCCTACTCCTTCCTTATGATTCACATCCACACCACCATCCAATACGCTTCTCCTCTATCACAGAGTAGTACTTTCGCCCAAACTTCCCCATTCTAGCTCCCCTTTTCATTTACCCCACCATCATTTACCTCCTCCGCACATTCTACCCCTTTCCTCCTTCCAAATCTCTCTGTTACTCTCCCCCACATTGACCTCCTATCGAAGCCCCAACCTGCCGCGCCCCTTCTCCTCCACCCGTTCCCGCTCCCACTCCTTCGCGCCGCCTTTCTGAGCCCCTACTTTTAACCCCCAGCGTATCCAACCCCCTTCGCCCATGGATTTCCCCCTATTACGCTGTCACATTTGCATCCGTTCTTCACCCTTGACAACACATGTATCCATCCCTACCTTTACGATCAAACGTCATTTGCCACGGCCCCGACTCGTACAGCCCCCTGCCCACCACGTTGATCCAACTATTACCAGCACTTTCTGCCCCTACTCGCCCATTAACTACTTCCCAATTACGACTGCCTCCCCTATCATCTCCGCCTCCCCCTTCACTCTTTAATAACACTCCTACACTCGTTCCCACACAAAACACCCAACTTTAACCCCATTCACCCTCCCGCTCGCAACCTTTACCTACTCCCTCCTACCCCCTCGCCTTCTCATCCGTTGACTTCTTCTCCTATTTCGATTCCTCCACATCCTCCCCACTTCCCTATCTTCCGACTTCAACTTTCGTTGATGCCATCCTTATCACATATACTCATCCTCCCACAACCCCCCCTCCCCATCAAGCTACAAGCACTTCTCCAGCCTACATTAACTCTGCCTCACTCCCCCGTCTACTTTTACAACCCTCCCATGCACGTACTCCGTTCTTGCCGACCACCTTCAAGGACTCCATCGCTTCGGCACTCTCTCATCCCCAATTCATCTCCACTAATCCACAGCATAGCTCTCCCAGGCCCATTTACCTCACTTTAGCCCTACTCGCATCCCACCCGCTCTCGAATTCTTCACTCCAACCGCTCCCAATGAGCCTCCCACCACAGACAACTCCTCAATACTCACCCCACAACCCTCGCCTCAGTGAGCATGACAAAGGACACCTCTATCCCCTCCCCCATTATGCTATCACCACCCCCCCTCAGTCTTGTCTCCTCCCTGCATGCTCATGGGTCTCATCACTCTATGAGTCATCATGCTCCCTGTCTACATCACGCCCAATCCACCGGCTCTAACCCCTTACCACACCTTCCTCCAGTTCTCCGTTCCTAGCCTTTTACTTGTACTAGCTTTTAGCACCCCATTCTCCCCCTCACCAGCTACCACCATCCTTACCTTCTTACCCCCGGACCGGCTCTAACCTTCCTCCCTCTCACCACTCCTAATTTCTTTCACTATCCCCTCTACCCGCTCTGTCCCGTCCTCACGCTGTCATGCCCCCCAACACTCTTCCAAAAGCTGACGCTGTTACCCCACGTCGGCACACTGCTCTCACCCCATACTTACTCTTTCCGACCACTTACTCCTACTCTTGTATCATACCCGACCCATTTTTTCTTTTTGCATACCCTCCTTACGCCCCACACCCCCCTACCCTTTTATCCATACTCATTAATTTTCCTTCAGTATCCTCTTTAGTAAGCAAAAGAAGGAAAAAGGAAAAGATGCGAATAACAAAGAAAGAGTTACACAGTCAAATTTTCCATAACAGTGCGCACACGGAGAAGACGGAAAATAGTTGTCTCGCAAAAGTAAAAGACAAGTATGTATAATATAACCTGCCAGAGATAGATTGTAACATAGTACAAAACACATTCGTAAGTGCCAGCTCCGCGTCTCAGACAGAATGCTCCAAAACTGATCACAAACTGGACTAATGACCACTAGCGCTATCGTGACCTGTTTTTGATCATCAAAAATAGATGCAGCGCGTAGCAGAGTACACAAACAACAGGTGACCCAAGAGGCATCATAGGACCGAATGAACTGAAAAAGTAAACCATATGAAAAGATTAAATTTACAAAACTAGAGGTTGAATTAACTGAAGACCACTAAGCTAACAAAGCTAATGCCCAACAGAGTGAAGACAGAACCTAACATAAATTAATATATAAGACTCTAACTACACCTGACTAGACCCCCATCAGCCCAGAAGTACACTCTACGCGCAGGTTTAAATAAAACACCCAAATGGGATCCCCTATAAACCCGATCGAGTACATAGATAACTATAATTAAGGAGAATAGAACCAAGGCCACAGCTAAGCATGAAAATCTGAAAAGATGAGAACACCCACAACAAAAGCATAGAATTGAATGGTTACGGGATTGCGGCCTTCGGAATCGAATGCTCTCTGAATATAATAAGAGAGAATCACAATTATACTCAGGATTAGTAGCGAATTCGCGTTTCTTGAGAAAGTATGACATAATGCGTTCAAATGCCAATTTCTGTACAACTACTTGAATTGAGGTGAATGATATACATAAGCTATGTGGATGGTCGAGCCGCGACCTTAAATCTGGATACACGACAAAGATGTCGATGAGCTGCCTGAAAGAGTCCCCCCCCACTTTTCTATCATATAATCGCAAAATACCCGTGGAACACCACCAACTTAGATATAATTTATGTCCTTGATATGACAGGTGAATTAGAAAAGCAACATTTGAATTGCGGGGAGCCGGAGAAGTCATTGTCACTGAAGAACTCGCTGACAGCCGCTTAAAATCGAAGAAGAAATAAGGATAAATATCGAACCAGAGCCGAACTCATCACTAGCCTAAGGACCCAAATAATATCAGACTCAAGTCTGCACAAGGCGGCTCACTCGTACCTCGCTTTAATGCCCTAACAGATCTTGCATCTTCCCCCCTCCCACTGCGGGGAAACCCCACAACCTTGGTGCCTCCCCCCTTCATATTGCAATTTTTTACGCACCTCAACCCCCCGTCATGGCCCGCACTCCACGTCAGTTATCCGTAACTTACAAGACTCAGCATCATTCGCATAATATATTACTATGCCTTTTCACCACACCTATTACAAGGCCGCTCCCGCAATTCCTGCGTTCTCCTCATCGTTCGATCCGTTCAGATGTGGTCATCTTCTCTCCATTTTTAGGTTCCCTGCTTTAATTACCCCAACTGGGACGAGTCATCCCCACTACGGACCCGCCCATACCCTGGCTGGTAACATCGCCGGCGCTTTTATGCAATCTGGGTGGAATAGCTGCGGTAGCTACCAGTCTCGTTGCTTTCTTCTAGGTTTTTATAGCTTGCGTTTGTTCTTGTGGTTTTGGCCAAGTTGGGGGAGTTTGTGGCTTCTATGTTCTGGGTGTTCGCTCGGGGGTAGGGTCCAAACCGCCTTCCCACCAGCCAACCGGGGTGTGAAGGCGGGCGCCTAGGCGGTTTATTTCATTCACCCCCCATCGCCTATGCGTTTCCCTTCTGTACACCCCCTATACCGTGAATTCCACTCATGCCACTTTCTCGTTCTCAACCCACTTCACCCTGATCTCTTCCTCTTACAATCTCCCCGTACCCCCATCACACTTTCATACACTTTTCCGAATAGTGTCACTTTATCGCTAGCACTCTGGTCCCAACGACCCCCATTACCCATCTCCTCCCTCCATTTCCACTAACTCTTTACTTTGTTCTCGATCTCTCGTTATCCCCTCGTTCAATATGAAAAAAGGAGATAAAGAATTACAACTCGGCGCCTGTACACAAGAGTGACGTCGGGGTTGATACTAAACTATAGGTTCTAAAGACTGCTAATCATGCCATCTTCTAAACCAAGACCTAGGAAAACCTTTATAATAAGGCCCAAAATACTTTGATTAACCAGTATTCAAACATAAACGTACTCCAAAGGAGGCCGATGAAGGTCAATTCATAATATCAAAAAATTGCTCACGGTTACATGGTAGTTACACTGCAAAAAAAGGCTCAAAAAAAATATTAGTGGACACAGATGCCCCATCATCCACCAAATAACGACAAAATTCCAAATAATCAACATGAAATTCACATATTCGAGTTTAATCTAAATTAACAGGAAATCGTATCCCTACCTAATACGAGGATCTAACGGCGCAACTCAATAAATCACTTCGATAGAACTTCCTTTTTGGAATGGCTCGAAATAGGGCGGAGACAAACCACACAAAAATGAGCTAATAAAATATGAGTCACAATGTTAGGGGTTACGTCATTTTAAACACTAATAATGCGCAATAGTATAAATGGAGAAGATGGCTAGCTTTCAAGGTCAAAAACAATAAAAAGTGGGATCCCGCCCGTTGATAAATCAAAGCATTACACCCCAGCTTTCAAGCTGTATCGTCCTCCGCGCCTATCCTACTAAACGCCGTCTAATTGCTTGTATTCGCCCGCTCATCTCCAGTTAAGATATGAATAAACCAACCTTTTCAGCAAATACTACGCTAATCAGTCCCTATCCTTAGAGCACCCATACCTCACCAAGCGCCCCTTCCCCAACCCTCTTGCCACAATGCAAACAAAATCTCTTCCCACACTCTCATCGCTTCCCTCTCCACTTGTCTCTCTCTTGCTTTATATGCGGTACCCACCTCTATTAGGCTTTCTTCTTACCATATCCCTGCCGTACCCTACCGCTTCTTTCCTTTCTTCTGGTTAAGCTCTTCATCCACTCTCCTCGATTATAAAGGTCCTAAACAGCTTTTCAAACTTAGTTCGAAAATTGAAAAACATTTGGGACTCAAAACGTCCTAACACGAACATGACAACAAAAAACCAAAATTTCTACGCAAAATTAACACAATGCAAGAGAAGAAACATATTTACAAAACTTACCAACAAATGAAGGTCTAGATGCTTAAAACCAATCACACCCACGACGATCCTCACCAACAAAAAACCACAATATTAGGCTCTTGGAATCAACACCTATTCGGACCCGTAAAAAATGACCACGAATCACACTTCTAAATTTTTCCCAAAAGTTAAGATCGACATATGAGCTATGACAGCCAGTTAAAGTTAAAACACAAAATGTAACTCAAATGGCCCGGACCCAAATTCAGCTTCTCTTCAAATCTCACCAATGTGTTGCCTTCGCAAAATAACTATCACAACAGAGACCTTTGGAATTTAGACAAATCTAGGACCGGTTCTATAGACTTTAATATATCGCAACTTTAAAGTTAAGGCAAAAAGGCCTAAAAGTTGGCATTTTTTTTAGGAATTTATAAAAAGGACGAAGTTTTGCCCGTCGCTAATAACCCAAAAATCTGATCGATTAAAAACGCAAGGGTGCGATGGGGTCGTAAAGGGTGGCCTCCTTTCCCCCTGACCGCTCCTATAGGAAACCAGCATTTCCAGATGTTGTCTACTTTTGATCAAAAAGTCTGGGGAAGGTTTCGGTGCTCAGAATCCATTCTCGAAACATGATAAAAATAAAATAGTATGTACATCCCTACCAAAGTCGACATTACAAAACTCAATGGAACCCACAGTCGAAATTCCATCAGAAGTCAGGCTCTGCATGAAATATAGGTCCCACTTCCATCGGCCATTTTAACAGTCAAAAACCAAAAAAGGGCGCGAAAAATATCAGAACGACAACATCACTGACACAAAGATACAAGTAAAACTGACCAAACTCGACATTACGGAGCTAGCCGCCGCGGAGGGTGGGGGGGGGGGGTGTGGGGGGGGGGGGGGGTTTCTTCTTCCTTTGGGAGGGTGGGGGGGGGGTGGCTGACAAAATTCTTTGTTGAGCCGCTTGTTTTCCTCAGAGATGTTGACTAAAGTAAAGCTTAGCCTTAAAGTTAACCTCTTTTGGAAATGATGGAATGCTTGCGAATTGCGCTTCTGAATGTCGTCTTCTTTGAACTTCTGAAGGAAAATGATCGTTCAAGGTTGATAAGCCAAATAACAATTAAGCCCCTCCAGATCCAATAAACCAACCTACGAACTGGTCGCGACCAAGGTGATCCCAATAGTTGTAAGTTCCGAGAAAGTCATAAATGACTTGGATCGCATCCCCTATACTGTGATATGCTCTAAACGATGCCACAGAAGATAAAAAAACAAAAAATGGGGACAAGAAGGGTCATTACACAAGATCAACATTAAAAAGGACTTTTATCCGCGAAAGATAAGGGTCAAATAGTATCTGAAGGCATCATCTAAACACAACGCAATGCCGGAAACTGCAGTCGGGCACCACTCTCCTGCTCCGTGTCACAGGTAGCTCCTTGATTTGAACGATTGCCGCCAACGGACTTAACAAAAGGATTGGCTATCGGAGCGAATATTCACATCGTATGTCTAGGGATGACAACTGGCTCCTTTCTACAAATGTCAAATGCGTCATCCAACTCACTGCATCATAGTGGAGAAACATGAGACTCATCATGAATATATCGGCCGTAAATCGATAACATTAAAAACCGTTGGATGACCAAAAAATTAATGGAGGTAAGGCTACAATCTCATAAGAAACCTCCACCATAATATCCAGCAGTATCTAAAAATGGCCCAACAAGGTACATGGGGCATAAGTTACCCCGCTGCAATATAAGAATATCAGCACAACACTTCCGGGCCCCCCCGCTATCCCAACTACCTGAAGAATGCGGCACTGTCTATCCAGTGCGGTACCACGGAGGGCACAGCTTCAAATACAACTCCGGCCCATGCTCGTTCACTCACCCCCACTCCCCGTCACGGCATGTTCCCCTTGTCCATCTCTTGCCCCTATCAATCTTCTTGTTACCCTTACCCGGCTCCTCCTCTCCCTTTTCCCCTCTCCCTTTCTCCATTTTTACTTTTCGTAACATTCTTGCCTCCTTCTTCTCCTACGATCACAACAACAGCAGACATCTAGAACGTCGACCGTCTTCGCTCTAGCATAACTCATGTGCCTACTCTGATCTATCCTGAGTCTATCACTTAATAACCCTCCACCTGCCTCCTAAGCCTCCTGAATCAAATCTGATACCTCGTAGCCTAGGAAACTCTGATAGACTGGACCAGACCAGTGCGAAGATCAACAACACAGCGCCTAACTCATACTAGGCCTTGAAAGTGGCCATCTGCCCCATAATTTAATTCGAAGATGTGTTGTACTAAAACTCCGTCAAAGGCCAAGAAGGAACTCGTGTCGTACCCTGACCCAAACTCCAAAAACACAAGCCTTTGCTAGCATGTCCTCAGGAACCGAATAGCACGCCCTCTGATGGCATATCAGTTGCGGGTGGAAAGTTGTGTCTGCCAAAGGTCAACCCAGGTTACCCAATCATCTTTGAAAGGTCCTCTCAAAATCTAGACATGAATTGTAACCAGATGGAGATATAATGAAACTGGTACACCACTGAAGATAGAACAACCTCAGAATGTAGATAAGAGCACAATATATAGGTGACTGCTAAATAAAGACTAACCTAAACGGGAAAGGAGATGTGTTGACTTGGTAAAACTGCGGATAAAGGATGACCCAAATACTATCAACTCCTATAGAAGTCTACGAATTAGAACCAGCCAATAAAATCCATGGGAATCGATCCACTTATACTCTGAATGGGTAATATCAGAAGAAATTCACACTAGGCCTCGACACTCGAGATGCTACCAGGGCCTATACTTGCTGGCAAGCACAAGACAATGAGACAAACAAAAGCTCAAGCAAATATCTCGTCTCATGCCACTCCACCAGTAATGTTGTCTTAATCACAGATACATTTTCACTGTACACCAACTAGATAGAATATCTAGACTATGAGACTTAGAACGGGTCAACTATATCAAATCCCCAACTTTCTTTGCGGACAACGATGCACGACCGGGTAATCTCAAACACCTCCATAAGGATCTTAAGTGTAGCTTGATGACCATCACCCTAGGTAACACTTGATCTCTAAGGGACACCACAGGACCTTATCCTCAAGACGGACAAGCCAACGGGATCGTATAATCCAAAGAGACCTGAACTCCCATATAAGCCCGAGACGCGTCTAGAATATGGCTATCTAATCAAACCAATGCTATTGGCTAAAAACGGAATGTTCCAAAGCCAAGAAAGGTCTCTCCCCCTCAGATAATCAAGAAGGCTAGACTCAACCATACTTCACAGCCTTCGGCTCAAGCAGGCCCGGTCCCGCTAACAGCATTCGCATTGCCGTGAGATGATAGACAATACAGAGCTCATAATCCCCCCATCAGGATCTCAAATCCAACGACGCTACCTCGAATAAGGCCCTCTGGCATCTTAATAGTATGAAGAAGCTTATGTGCGTCAGGTTATGATCTCACATATAACACTCCCATACAATAGTGTCTCCAAACCTTAAGCGCGCAATATCAGTGAGTACACGCCCAGCGCCATAACTCCAAGTCATAGGTGGGGGTAGATGCGCTCGTAGACCTTAAGTTGCTATTGACTCATACGCAATAACCCGGACCTGTTTATCATACCACAACCCACACAAATACAAGACGCCATCACAGAAAGTCGTGAAACATTCGCCCTCAATTCGAACATAGTCATTATAGGAGGCCGCAGTAGCAATACTTGAGCCCTTCGATAAAGCTTATCTCACACCCTCCCGACAACACTAGGAAATCTCCTACGCGAGTCAACCGAAGTCAAAGGAATTGCCAAATAGTCATAAAAACCCTCAACAAAGCGCATGCAGCTAACTACGCGAACATAACCCGACAAATGAGCTTACAACCAGACTATTTACCTACCCACATACACCTTCCCTATGCACCTCCTCGATAACAAAAGTCGGTATGTCCCAACGACAAATAGCCTCAATCTTTGTCAGATCAACCCTAATACACTCCTTTGGACACCATGTGACCACAAAAATGCCTACAAGACACACGAAAAAAAATCGTACTTTGAGATACTTGGCATAAAAGTCGTTGATCTCGAAAGCTCTGGAGCCACCTATTCTGTCAAATGCTCCCTCCAGCTTAGGAGTAGTTACGAATAGTGCGGGAACGGAGCTCATTGAGTCTTTATAACCACGGGAATCCATAATCAATGAAGATGATAACAAATGAATAAAGGTATGGCCTGATGAACATACGTCGTCATTAAGTCACATTTGACCACGGCAGCCTCAGCCTGGCGGATTAGTTCCTAACCCAAAAAGAAATAGAACGCGACTCATAAGGGCCGCAAGAGTTACCGCTAAATGCCCCAGTTCCTGTAGTCTAGTCTAAGGGAATGTCCGGCTGGCTCTAATCCTCAGTTAAAGGTACCCCAGACCTCAAATCAATCTTAGAAAACACAACGGCACCCTGAATCTGACAAAGAAATCAAAATATACCAGGAATGGGGTTTAAAGGTTCTTCACGTCATCATTGTTAAGTTGCAATGGTGAGTCGAATAAAACATCAGCATAGCCTCCAATCCTGCTTTTTAAAAACAAAATAGGAGCGACCCCAAGAGGCGACACACTCAGATGAATGAATCCATTTTGCCCTAAGAGAGTCCTCCCTTTACTAAACACTGATTCCTGCAGGAGCAATATGGTACGGCCCACAATCGAAATAGGACGGGCCCTCGCCCTCGGGCTTCCTAATCGCTAATGGCATAATCAATTTGTCAAGCTCTGGGGGTAGGCCCAAGTAAGTCTGTAGGAACAACAGTGCTCATACTCTCTAATCATAGGAAACTGTAGTCAACTGAAAGGGAGACTCTCTACTCAACCTCTTGACGTGGCGAAATAAGTTTAACACCCAGAAGCCAACCAATCGCCTAGCACACATAAAAGAAATGATCCTCGTCGCTATGTGACTATAAGCAACCTGCCAAAACAACAAGGTAATTTAAGGCATGGATAAGGTAACGATCTTGGGATTGGTATCCAAGACCACATGGTAGGGGGATAACCATTCCATACCAAAAATCACATCAAAATCAATTAAAATGGCTTTCTAGTTCGTACTTAAAAATGGACAACTCCCATACTTAAGACGAACTTAAAATCCAAAGTCAAGATGGTAAATGATCTGAATCAAGAGGCATGCCAATTGTAACAAAATCACAGCCACAAGAAGGACAAAATCCCTAGAAGAATGCAAGGTGATCAAAAAATCCGTACAAGTGGACAATTTACAAAAGAGTCTTTTGCGTCTTAAACGACAACAAAACAACAATGAAAAAAACAGTTAAGGGCCGTAGACAAACCAATGTATGAAGGTCCTCAACTTGTTCCCGAGTATATACAAGCTTAAAGACATTAAATAACTAATTTAATTTCTAATATATCAATAATGTCAAAGTAAAAAGGGGATAATCAGCACAAGAAAGCCTAGCTGTAAAATACGGACAAGCTCCCACATAGGGATTCTGTTAATCGAATTCATCATGTTGCAATATAGTTTGAACCGGAGATTGAAAAATTGGACATATATCCAAAAAAAAGGGTTGTGTTTCGAATTCACCCAAAGGATTAGTTTTTCTTTGGATTTTTTAAAACAAACTATTTTAGCTAATCTATAATGTTCTTAAACTTTATTTAAAATGAAATTAAAAGAGTGGGGTCCAATATACTCTGGTACAGATTGAAGCTGGTCACAATACAAATGTACTAAAAAGGGTGGTGCCCAAATTATTGTGGTGTTGACCCAAAATGCTTACATATACTATACATATACGTGATACAAAAATTTTCAACTTATTAAGAAATTCTAATAAGTCAATTTATGCAAATACCCCCATACAATACCTTACGGTTAAGAGAAAATTTTAGGTTAGGCAACGTTCACAATATCACAAAATTTCAAGTTTACCAAAGATGGTATAAAAACACCTGATAGTATTAAGCAATGTGTTTACTTGTAAATCGGGGTCTAGTATCTTAGGGCCTGTTACAATGACGTAAAGTGATTAGAGAGAAATCTTGAGAACGCATGTGCGGTATTTTCCTTCATATAATTGATAAAGGTAGAGAGAGATTCCTAGTTGTGAGAGTTAAGTAAATAAGTGATACCAACGTGAGGGTGAGTATGCTAAGATGACTAACAACGTTATGCTTTAGTCTTTGAAAGGTATTGTGGGATGCAATTCCTAATGCCCCCCCCATTGCACAAATGTTCTTTGATGGGCTTAGTAAGTATGAAGCCTGAGCGTACCGAAAAATCTCTAAATATTTTTGACCGTGGATAAAGCGAGTAAGATTACCAAGCAGTATATACTTGGCTTGGGTCGGTTCTGGTATTATGGGACCCCGCTATTCTTGCTTCACAGTTATGCTTCTGAGGTTACTTGAGCACCATGGTTCTTATTGTAGAGATGGACTATGAATCAATTATGTTATGTGATGCTTATGATTGAATAATATATTATGTATCATTATGAATTAGATCATCCCTGTCATTTACCGTGTTTTCATGTTGTCTTATCATGACTATATGATTGCCTATGTGGGATATTATGCTCATGCATTATGTTTTATTATATGTTATCCCCTAACCTGTCATATTGATTTCACTCCCATTAGGACCACACTAGTCACAGCGACTATTCCATTTATGATGTGACTTGTAGTTAACCATAACTGCCACCCACTGCCGCCAAACAATCGGCGCTGGCTCCCCCTATCGCAACACAAATAGTAGAATAGAAGAATTTGTGATTCCGCCATCCCTCCCCCAAAGTTCAAGTCGTTCATTTCTATAGGGATTCTACGAATTAAATATAATATTCAATTATATGGTGACATCGTTTCAATAATTACCCCAAGGGGGTTTTTTACACGTTAATTATCAACTAAAACTAGTAAATACAACCATCCCAAATACAAAGTGGAGATTTAAAAGTCTTGGGATGTGACTTAGTAATTCATGGGAGGAAGCTTAAACAACAAGGTAATGTCCAAATGAATAGTAAACAACTTTCATACAGTGATTAAGTGTGTAATTCAATGGCCGCCGTTTGCTGGGGGGTAAACTCTCTCCCCCTCATGCTCTTGCAAATTACATCGACTAAAATTTATCTTCTTCTAGAACACACATAGCGGAAAACCTTAAGCAAAACATTGCTTAGTGCATTCATTCTCTCTCGAGCTGAATGTGTGGAAGAGGGTTTTAGGATTCACTTCCCACCAGTGATGAACCCCACCCATGAACAACCCCCAACTACCCCCCCCCCTACACCAATCGAATCCCCCAACCCCAGATTTTGTTTTGAAACTTTTTCTCGAGCCAGCCATAAAAACCCTCTTATTAAGATTGTGATTTCCCCCGAGCCACACTACCACCCCCCCCAAAATTCAACCAACCACATACCCCTATAGAATGAAATTAACGTTAGATAACAAATAAACTTCACTTAGCAAGATACAACAGTTATATCAACCTTTATAAGTACATACACTCAAAACCACAATTTGGGATTTAGCTCAGACGTAAAAATCAAAATCGATATCAATTGGTACTTCAATCGACTGTATGATCTGACATTGTCTTCACAAATAGTCGAAATGAGAACTCTTCAACACCCTACTCCCATCAATTAGTACAAAATTGGACAATCTTCAAAAATCAATTCAGTCTTAAGGAACAAATGTCTACTCAAAACTTGGAAAAGTTAAGAAGAAAGATATGTGTAAGGCTTATAGATAAATATTCTCCATCTCTTTATTTACCCTAAGCACATTTACAAAACAATGTCACTAGGAAACCCCCCCTCAACCCTTGTTGTCTTCGCAGGTAAGATGTGACAAAATCGTGGACCTATGAGGTTGCTCGCAAAATTTCTTGATCCGAGACTGGAATGAGCGGTAAACGTCTGGATGAGGCGACACATCCATCTCTTCATTTCCTTTAACATAATTCATTACCCTCAACTTTGTTGAGGATCCCAAATAGCATATCTAGACCCGGCCCACCTTCTATAATTTTTTCGACTTTGGGCTCACGGAGAGGCACCCCCATCCTATCCTTATCCTCCCGTCTTCCACATCGTATTTACAATCCCTCCATTCCTGATCACCCCAATCATTCAAAACCTGGATTCCACACTGCCTCTGGTTCCTGTTTGAACTGATCACATCTTTCTTGGATGGCTAACAAAAATCAACCTATTATTGTTACAATGCCTTATAACTTTTCTATTAAGGTTTAGCACACCTGACATATATGGTACCTGGGAAACTCGAGCACAGCTCCCCAATTATATTTTTGACAAAAATCACATTGTTTCTCGATCTATGCCATGTTCTTGTCCCTCTTTTGGTCTTCTTCTTCATCTTTTCATTGGTAAAGTAAATGTTTCACGAGGAGGATACATGAATTCGTGGGCCAGCCTGTACAATCCTGTTTATGATGGCCATGTATCAAAGAGATGAGCCGCTATCACATAAGGTTGCTTCATTTATGCCTCACTGGATAACAGTGGCGTTAAGTATCACCTTGTTTCGCCAGGAGTCAATGTTTCCTGTATAAAGTAACTGCCAACTCCATATGGTTGCTAAGGCAAGCCAATGACTTGGGCATTGGCAGCACACACAACTCTTTGAAATCACATCCTAGTCTCATGAATTGTCTTATTCCTCCATTCTAAATCTCCCCCTTGGATCTGTTTTCCGAGATTCATTCACTCTTCAAAGGAACAGGGAAAATCGCAAATTAAAAGTCCGGTAATTCAACCCTCTCTCTCTCGAATTGAGTGACTCACTTGGCAAATTCCGTCATCCACTTGCATGCTCTCCCATTAAAGAGAATGGGAGAAACCTCCAAGTAGATTCGATTCTTGGAGCATCCAGATACTTCTTATAAGATAATGATTTGCATAAGGCTACAGAAACATCAATATGCTCATGGGTATCCTCGTTAGTAAACCCACTGAAAAGTCCTTTTAGTTGCAAGGCGTTGAAACCATAGTACTATGATGTGGAACAGTGACATTTCCACCTTTGGTCGGAGGGCAAGTCAGTTGACTGTAAACCATCACATAAGATTAGGGTTCATTAACTCGTTGAGGTTTTTGACCTGTCATATTGATGCCTTACTGGCTGACAATTGGTTACCAACGTTAAGTAGCGTTATCCTAGATTAGGGTACATAACTTTATGTCTATTGGTCCCTTTTACATCTAGGAAACCCCGTAGCTTTAAACTGCAATAAAACAAGTAACACCCAAACATGAACCTCCTCCCCGTGTCATGGGACCCCACACCGCCGCAAGGATGTGTTCTAATTTCCAAAGAGGAACTATCTAACATCATGCTAGCATCTAGGGTGATCCACACGCTAGGTCTCTATGGAGGCAACATAGTTATGGAGCTCTAGAAGGATGGCTATTGAAGCCCTTTTTATGCCCAATTGCAGTGTAAATGCCATCTTCATGAGATAACATACAGGTGAATCTCCTCAAGGGGAGTCAAATAACCTCATATGGGACACATTGCTTAACAAGGATTATCGTTAGACAGGGGACCTCCACTTCTTACGTGTCAAGTTCCACTCGTTTGCTTAAGCTAGTTCTGCATTCATTGAAATTCTTTATTAACTTTACTTCATAAAAATGGATTGTAGGCAAATTAACTTCCTCAATTTCTTAGTTTCATCGGTTTATAGAGAGAATGTCCTTTCAGCAAGCCACATTAATGTGACCCGAAAAATTTCACATGAACATAGCATATTCAAGACACATCGAGTTTACAGTACAAATGGAATACCTTTCAGAGAACTCCCCCTTTTACTGGATTATCATCTAATCTTCATTCATATAAATTTATGTGTGTGCCTATGTGTAACCTAATATGAGAAAAGCACTTCTCATTTAAACACATGTAGGGACACGAACATGCTCATAATTCATCATATCATATTCTTGACATCATAGCTTAATGAGCATTCATATTGATTTCTACATAGACGACAATAACCTAGGAAGCCTATGCTCCATCGTAGGACCATGTGCCATTAATAGTCAACCTTCGAGTCACATAACCCTTACCTATATTAGTTCAACTATCAAGTCATCCTCGTTAGTCCCAGATCCGAATTTTTATGCTTCAGGACATACCATCTTTAAATGAAATTAGTGAATATGAGAATTATTCCTCTCGTTAGACAGCATCAAACCTATACTACTTATAAGCATGCATGAACGCCTCTCCTTTCTCGGGAGTGTATGCTACAACATGATCACATAATCCCGGCTATAAAAAAACCAATAACATTGAGGCAGCCAGGCCAGCCCCAACATCTCTAAAACCACAATGCACATTCAAGCCATAGCCCCACCCCACACATCCCGTATAGGATAAGGTAGACAAAGAGAAAACATTCCCAAACATATGTATTCAAGACTCCTAATCATGTATAATTCACATTATTTTTCATATAGGGATACATTAAGTAGTAGGTCATTTCACCATATTAGTTCATCAATGGCAAGCACCTTAACACAACCTCAACCTTAGAAACTTTAGTCTCATGACTCGATCATCAATGTTTAATCTAGATACATGAACTCGCTCGGAGACTAGGCATATATCTTTACATGTATAACTCATCATAGACCAGACATTCAGAAACACAAGTTCTTCAAGTTCATGATTGCACATCAAACATGCTTAGAATGACAAGGACCGTAAACCACCTCTCACCACGAGTAGACCATATCACACAATGTCATACAAGGACAAACTCGATAATCCCAATTTCTATAGAGAGTAGAGGAATAGAGGGTCAACTACAATTTCCCCATGTTTTGATAAATTATGACTACACAATAATAAATTCATTTAAATAATTCATATTTAGTTAAGTTTATTAATATAAAATTTACATAATCGAAAGTGGTTCAACATTCATAGGATCAAGACCACATTCATGTAAACTAATCACAATTCCTATAGAATAGTACGAGAAAATATAGATCCAACCCCCTTACCGCCCCAATATATAACCTCATCCACATTCAAAATTAAAATAATTAATTAAGATATGGAAAGTAAAAACAGTTTTTTAGCGTTAGATACATTAAACATTATTGAATTAATATCCTAAAAAAACCCTCACCACAACTCTCCCCATCGCATTTATACCACCGACCCCACTTTGAGGCTAAATTCAAAAAATTCGCCCGCCCCAGGAACATGGGCTTCCCTTCCCCTCATTAAATTGGACTGACAACATCATTTTTTAAAAACAGTACTCAATCACCACCTACCCCATCCATCATTTAAGCATGCTGTTGTAATCTGCTTTAGGTAACCACCATGGTAGCATTGAAGACAGATAGCCCCCTTCGATCATGCCAAATCTCTTTGAAAAGCATTGAAGGGAACTCTTAAGATTGAGAGGGTATTAACGATGCAAGGCATCACCATACCTCATTATAGGATTGAACAACACAAACATATGACGAATAAACAATCACAATCCCATCTACAAGCTCATTATTGAGCTTCATCTTCCTCCTATGGAGGTTACTAGAGAGGTTTTGTTTTGAGAAGGGAAGGGTGACAAATGAAGTATTAATGTGGTTTTGAATTTTTAACCAACTTAATTACCCACACAAAATACATAAAATAAACCTCCTAGTCGATAGGTGTGGGGTGAATTTCCTCTTCACCCTTAGCACTTTCCCTGCAGCATGAATCCTGCAGGAAATTGCAGGCCCCCCGATAGACGCCCACAAGACTAATGCCCTCGTAGAGTTTTCGAAAGGCACGTGCTTGCGCAAACAAATGTCCTTGGGTAGACCGGCTCAACCAGTTGGTTGGGCTTGGATGAAGATGATGGAATTTGGGTCTAATACGATGGGGCATCAAACTCATGTACGGGGCTGTGGTTTCTTGGCTCGTCGATTTACCCCATTACCAATGGGGAAGGTCTAGGCAGACCTTTGGGTCATCCTCAGGACCAATTCTCTCCGCGGCGGACCTCATGGGAGTAGTTCCCCAGAATTCTCCAACCGTAAATACCACTCGCTATACATGCCATGTTCCTCCACAACATACTTGAGCATTCAACACAACAAATAAAACATCAACAGCAAGGCAAATTATAGACACTCCAAGACACAAATCCAAGGGTCTAAATTTCTCTTTTTCCGTGAAAGTCTCGGACTTCTGTGACTCGTTTGACCTCACACACCATGAAATTCAAATCAAGCTACCTGACATAATCCTGTTATAACACTAATTAACCTATCACCCCTCCACATCTTTTCAGATGCAAGTGAGTGCTTCAGGACCTTAATTAATTTTAAGGGACCTTACAGTCTAAGTCAAATGACCAGTTTCATAGCGACAAGCCAGAGAACGCATCCACTGCAGCCTTGCACGCCCTAAAGAACATACACTTATTTTCCCCCCCACCATCTCGTTCTCGACAAATATACCATATCAGTTACCCTGGCAAAATTGGGCGACCTGCTTGGTGCTGTTAAATTTGTACTGAATTCCAATATTATTAACCCTGTGATCATGTTTAGTAGCAAGGAAAACCTCTGAATATCTAACCACAAACCTCCACCAATCCACAAAAGCATCTCCATTTTCCTACATAGAACGGCCAAAGATGGTTCATTACCACCACTTTTGAAAAGCCGATAGGTTTCTAGTGCCTAAACAATATACTTGAGTCTTAGAGTCGATGCCCTCACTGATTGACGTCACATTATTTGGACTCATTTATGAATTTATTTTAATAGATTTTTAGTGTCCTCATACATGCATATTTGCACTACACCAAATACTAACTAACTTCTTTATTTGGCAGGGATTTGGATGAGCCGACCACGAACGACTGGACACCATTGATACGAACCAGGATAAAGCCAATGAAAGTAAGAAGAAAAGAAGGTCCCACCGAGGATCGCTAAACCCTTGGGCGAGTCGCCGAAAACTATATTGTCCTCACTTGCCCCCGCCTTCTACTGGCAATCCACTCCAGAAGAATAAAAAACCCCATGTGGCACAATAGAAGGACGAGTGTCGGCAAGTCACCGACAGTCGAAATGCAGTGGCCATATTGCACAAAGTGATTGCAAACACTCTAAGGATGTGAAGGCAAAAAGCAAAATGGTGATACAATTACCCAAAGGGAGGCACTCGCCTATAAATAGATCAGCAATTCCCCAACCCCCTGATCGATAATTGCTTCCGCAACCATAATCTTAACAACTATCACAATACCATTTTAAATTTTTAGCGAGACCCTTCAATTTTTACATCAATCATATTAAAATGTGTTATACGTAGTTGGATATTATTCATTTTTGAGTTAGAAGACAGACAGTATTTCATTAGCTTTGAAGATTTGCAAGGTTTCCTATTTCTAAGCAACTTTTTTTTTGCAAAATAGCGTATTGAAGATTCTTTATCTTACGACCTATAAAGGACAATATTAGTCGGTCTCAGTTGATGCAAAAAACCACTAGTCCTGGTTATGATTTTCTACCTTTTTTAAAATGTATGCTAAAAACACCCAATTCTTGGGTATGATCACTTGTTCGTTATGGATTGATATATTTGTTCGTTAGTTATAATCAATAGTTGATTTGTGTTTACACAATCCGATTATCATTCCAGTCGGTTTTGGTTAAATTTAATGGGTTTCGCTCGTCGCAAAATACAACCTTAACTTAGGTTTGTCTTGATAGAGATCAGATGTTTAGAATCAAAAATTACTGAAATCATGGTTTTAGGGGTATAGTTTGTTGTGGCCATGGGAACTCAGCTACCGAGAGCGTGAATCCTAACCGCTTTCCAACATTCAAGCTCGCGAGAGTGATTGAACTAAGCGAGAAGTTGTGCTTAACTTTCCTCTTATCGGGTCGCGAGCAAAACTAATTGATTCGGCCGTCAAGTTAATTGAGAGAAACATTTACCACATACCGTCACTAGCTTTAAAAACCAAACTTCTGCAGTATTATATTAATTGCATTTACTCTACTATTACCTTAGCCCTAATGAAAATCACAGCAAAAACTCCCGTCTCTCAAATTTTTTTGCTCGCATGGTTGTTTAGTTGACCAACTCATATAATTCCCCCCCTTGATCTGCTGAAAAAATTGTCCGTTACTTCTAATTTGATATTTGTTTTCCTCTTTGTAAATGTTTCTAGCAAGATCTTGACATGAGCAAAAACACTTGCTTTCTATTGATTCGTAATTACCACACCAACTCACTGGAACTCGGACCCCACACTTACTACGTTGGGTATATACTATGATACGATCATCAGGCTTTAGTATGATGCTGAAGTGCCCCCGGATTTACATCAACAAATGGCAGCCGCTGCCGGGGCGCGTTGTTAATTAACCAATTTTAGTTAAGTTGAACTTTTCTCTTATTAATTTCAAAACCCCCCTTACTTACTTAATCTTTAGTTCTTTGTGTTGACTTGTCTGTACGTTGAAATAGCGAAGTCAATGAGAGTGAAAAAGCCAGAGAAAGGAAGCAACAGTAGTCCACCTCAAAGATTTTGTGACCCACATTAGTAACATCAAACCGCACCCCGTTTAATGAGCAATCTAATAACCCCACTTCTTATGCCGAAGGTACATTTGTTCATCAACTTGCCTCCGGATGAAGGGAATGTGGTGTTCGACATCCGACTAGTATATGTTGTGAAACTTCTGACCATAACAATCACGTTGCAGGGGGTCTCATCTACATGAAGATTCCAACCTAAGCATTACTTACGAATTGGTATGTGTATTGCCCTGGACCGTTCTCTCTCAAGAAAATCTTCCCTAGACTCGCGTTTCTACTTGAGGTTGTTCGGTCGGGTCTCTTGGTGGGAGAAGTTCCTGCCAAGTGGCTTTTTGGAATTGCCACGTGAATCAACTCACTTATTGGAGGAGTTGGTACAACCAGTGGTGTGAAATTTTTCCATCCTTCGAAGTGATGCACTCTTCAGGGCACAGCATCCAATAGCTTAAGGTGCCTATTAAGGCCCGTGACACAAATGCATGACGCACGTTCGAGATGATTTGAGAAGAACGTTGGTGTTCCAATGACCCAACCCATGGATTGAACAGACCAGCCGTATTGTCTGTAGTCTTTTACTACGAGCTTTGACTCGGTAAACCAAGGGGGTTGCTAACCACACTTGCTCTAGGAGGTTTAATGCAACAAACCTTATATTATAGGGGCTAAAAACTGGATGGCCCCCCAGCTCTTATAATCAACCGGGCTTGGTACACCCTGAAGATTCAATGTACCTCTCTAACACCTTATATTTATGAGAAGAAGATGGACGAAAGATCAGAGAGCGGTCCAGACATTTCATGGCCCAAAATAATTACACAAATTGAACATCCCCTTGGTAAAAAATGTTCTTTGGGAGCTGGAGTTGCTTCTACCAGGTTCCCGTCCGTGGGTATCGGGCCCTTTCCCCCCCGCCCTACCCGTCTCCCCCCTTCTGTGATAATCTTTTAAGACCTGGAAAAGTACCAAGTTCTATACACAAACCCTCAACCCACTTTATCCAAAGAAGAAACAGTCCTACAGTCCTCAACTTGTTCCGGTAGATACAAGCTTATAATACATACAATTTTAAATCAACCTTATTTTATTCCTCAGTCATTTTAAATTTAATGTCGAGTAAAACCTGGATTCACACCTCTTATTTCACAAGAAAGCTACTAGCCCCCTACCGCGACCTAATACAAATACAACTATAGCCCCCAACCACAGTGATTGTCCAACAAAAGTCAATTCCATTTCCCTGCACCACATAACCCTTTGAAACAAGAAACGACAAAATGACTTTATATCCATGAAAGTGATTGTGTCGAATTAACCCAAAGGAGAAGTTTTTTTATTTTGATTTTTTGAAGCTACACCCCCAGAAAACAACTTTGCGCTATTGTACATAATGTTTTAAGCTTCCCAGTTGAAATTAAATGAAAAGGAGGAAGATGCCCCAAATATATTTTGGTAGTAGAATTGAAGCTTTGTAACAATTACATGTCACCAAAAAGGGCTGCCCCAACATCCTATTGTTTGCTCGCCCCAAAATGATTACATATACTCCTTTATATTATATTACTTGATACAGATTTCCAACCTTATCCAAGAAAGTCGATTATTAAATCTTACGCCAAAATCCCCCTTTACAAGACCTTTAAAAATAAGATGAGACCGCCTAACCTTTTTTTTTATTTTAATCTAACCACATAATTTGGTAGTTAGTAAGCGTAATTTGTGTATAGTATAAGAGATGCATTAATTTGAATTTTGAAGTATCAAAATTTTGCTATACAGACTTGTATCGTATGGACTCTTCTAGAATAGGAATTCCTGCTATTCTCGTTAGGATGTTACACTAAATCGGTTCTTTGTATTTTTGGATCCCTATTTTAAAACAACACATTGGTCTTTCATTATCGGAATACGACTGATACTTTGTTTGACCACTTCATCGTGGTATCCGAGTGCGCAGTGTTAGTAAATTAATAACCACAAAAAAACCTGACACGACCCCCCCAATCAAAAAACGAAATTATCAGTTCTTCATACACGCCGCAACAACTTATAATAATAGACGTATCCTGCGCCAAACCCGTCTTGCAACACACACACGAGTAATTATTCGAGTAGATGCGGGCCATGAGGAAATGCCTTATTGTTTAAAATCAAGTTAGGTTCGTTAATTGATGTTTCAGTGACCGACACCCAACAAATCTATAGAGAAGTTGTTGGACTATGCGGACAATTCCATGGTAACTATCTTGTATTTTCAACTATGATTCTATTCCCTCTCTTGCAGTAGTGTTTCGATTTTTTTATCTATGACAAGTGAACGTTGCTAAGACTGGATGGAGTGATTTTCACAGGAATGCCTCTCGAGTTCACACCAGCTCGAAGTAGGAGACTACCGTACAATACCACAACAACATTGATCAAACAATTGAGTGTTTACTCTCTCAAACATTGTAACAGGGACTTATGGGATGAGTATTGGATCATTTCCCATTGTAACCCACTCCTACCACCCCAACTCTTGCAGTTGTTCCTCCCCTTCTCCCGGATAGATGTAGGAATACATAGCAGGAAGGGAAAAGAGAGGTACATCAATTCTTATGGGATGATTATCCGACACAATTTAAGTTGTTCAGAATCTAAGATCTTTAAATGTGAACCATTACCAACTCTGTCTCATGCCGTAGTCATTAGTCTTCAACGGAAGAACGACAACACCCTCCCCCCTCAACCAAAAGCCACAGGAATATAATTTATGGGAGAGGCTACATTTGCTTCACAGAGCAACAACAAGACTTTCATTCTTGTAATTGTCTAGGAATAATTATGATCGTCCTCAAAATTAGTTGTGATCCAACTACAACAGCTGTGGAGAAAAACCAAGCAAAAAGCCCTTACTGGAACTACGGGACTATCCACATTGGAGGCGGAAACACAAGAAAGCGAAACGTGTCAAAGTCAGCTAATTCCAGCCCTCCGAACCACTTAGAAGTTGCAAACGTCGTGAATCCTCCCATAAGTGGTCTGAAAAAATAACAATATAACCCCACTCAATGCGTTTTTACGAGACACGAGAACTCGAAAGGTATTGATTCAATACTTACAGATGCCTGGTAAGGTTGTCCACACTTTCTCTGCGCTAATTATGAACCGATATTAGATTCAGGAGCACATGATCCTATGCACCTTGTCAGACTAAGTTTTGTCTCCTGAAAGAAAGCTACCGCCTTTCCGATTCTAATATAATTACTCCTGATGGTCTTTCGGTACTGCTAATGCGTTGGCTTGTAATAGTCAGTAACCTATAAATCATGTTCTAACATACCCCCTGAGTAAGCTGACCAATCATTTCTGAATGCTCATTTTACCTTCCCTTTTGTGTTTTGTAGGACCTTAACAAAGAGGAGGGAAGCTAATTGGAACCTGCGATATACGGAAAGATATACCCTTTTCATTTTCAAAGTCAAGCACTAGTTCTAATCTTTGCTCAAATAAAGAACAGATGGTTTTGTCGGCATTCAACATTAGGTCATGCGTCACTTTTAGTCGTTTCTCCCCTCATTTCAGAACTGTTCAATTTTTTAAATTTTAATATAGTGAGATGACTACTTGTGATGCCTTGCCAACCCGAGCTAAGCAAAATTCCGCAAAGTCATTTCATGTTCCAGGTTCTTTAAATTTAAGACGCGCTTCTAATTTGATTCAGTTGTGTATTATGGGGTCCACCATGTCCATTCACCTTCATTGCTCAAAGTCCCTCATATTTCATGACTATCCAGGATCGATTTGCCACCCCAAGAACTATCCCGTGGGCTGTTGTATTTTCTTATATTTTTTAACTTATACCATATAGCAAGAAATCATGTTTAATCTTCTCTCCATCGAATTTCCTATCGTTGTCAATGAGATACAACAAAACCATTATAAATCATTCAACCCACAAATAGACTTTAATAATCCCTACCCGAAACATATCCCATACTTACACCAATAAAAAGAGGTTTGTGGAGTTCTCTAGCCGTGATTTGAACAATTTGGCCTCGATCCCACCCTACAGATAACTTGAAAAAAGCTTTCTTTGAAAAAAGTTGCTTCGATTTCCTTCCGGTATCATCAAGGAAGGAACAATGCAGAATAAGGTTGCCCCGGATTCCTAGAGATTTTGTACCGACTCATGATAATGATATAGTAGAAGAAGATAGTCATTAGTTATGTCGAAATAACATTGTAGGTGGAAAAATTTTGAATCAGAAGAAAGAGATATAATTAATGATATATAGTGACAAGAGCGTTAAAAGAGAGTGCGTTTATTGGATTAATATTAAGACGATAATCAATCATCCTAACTTTAAGATAATGCAATCTTATTGTATCTTAAATAATAAATGCTATAAGATTATTAAAAATATAATATATGCAATTGTTTAAAGCAGATAACATTATATATATAATAGTAAAGTATGTTAATTAAGTGTATATCTAATATATTATTATTGACAAATGATGTAACATGAGGTAAAACTATTAATTATGAACTGATGACAATAAAAAATTTAGACATGTACATATTTTTTATTTATTGATTGGGATGTTCCCAATGTTTGGAATATGGTTTGGAATAAGGGACATATGTACATTCAAAATTAGGAGTTTTAAGGTTCACATCACCTGTCCCTCAACTGAAAACGACTGCCAAGCAACCTGTGGTCTTACCTGTACGCATATCACACTCACATTAATATTACGTTAGTCGAAATTTTTATTTTATTTTTTACTAATTTCAATTAATGTATGTTGGTGTTACATAGAAAATATTTTCAATGACATATATATATAAATTTCAACCATGTCATCTTTCTCTTCTCTCTCTCAATATGAGATAAATAATATAAGTAATCACACCAAATGATCTCAGAGTAATATTTTCGAATCGTCGAAAATGGTGGTCTTCAAAACAGTGTGCTCCATGTGTGGTGATGTGGGCTTTTCCGGACAAAATTTTTCGTTGCTCAAGTGTCAACCGCGGTTTCAGGCACTCGTATGTATTCCCATATCACTTTTCTTACCCACAAATTACTTAATTTTTCATTTTCATCATGCAATTTCTTGTTTTGTGTATCAAAATATCTAAATTTATTCTTTATATTATAAAGTCATAAATTAGGCTTGGTCCATGATCTTTTATTAATTCTTTTTGACTTATATTTTTTTCCCTTGGTTGTAGCTAGCCACACATGACCGTTGAGATTTAGTATATTTTATTTTGACAAAAAAAGATATTATACTCGATCTATTATGTAATGTTTTTTAATCCATATACAGGTTATGTAGCAAACTACTACAGCGAATCGTCCGAGTCAATACACGTGTGTGATTGGTGTCAAAGTGAAGCAAGCTTGAGAAATGGAGCTCGGAAACTAGAAAGGATAATTTCGGAATGGTCGGTCAAACAGATCGGAAATATCGGGAGGATAATAAAATCAAGCAAAACGATGATAAAAGGGGAAAGAAAAGTGGTACTACTGAAAAGGCAAAAAAATGAATCATAATGGAGTCCCCTTCACCAAAGACAGCAAATCGTAGATACAAGCTTCTAAAGATGTTACTGTGTTAAAAAAATATAAATGTATGTGTTTTTTAATTATTTAGTGTGTTTCTTGCCTATCTAATTTCGTACAAATAATTAAGTCAAACGAAAATTTTGTGCAGTATAATATTGGTGTTCAATATTTTTGTTCATCCATTTTTTTTTTTTATTTGTATGCTATTAAATTTCTTTATTGATATAGTGGATTTCATGGCCATCAGATATGTTAAAACTATTATGATTCAGCTCATTTATGGAACGATGCATAACTGTCTACTATTGATACTTGGACGGGCGGAGGTTATTGGGCGGAGTTACCGGGTTCATCCGAAACCCTACCTCGACGAAAAAAAATATATTATATTTTAGATGATTTAAAAATAAGTTAATATGTATATGTAGATATTGAATTTTCGGCAATTAGTAGATTTCTAGGAAATTTTATAACCGCTTATTAAAAATTCTAATCTTCGCCTCTGAAATGAGAACGTATATAAATTAATGATCTTTGGTTTATGGGAGGAATCATATGCACCTTGGATTCCTTGTGGCCAAACACAAAGAAATGAATGGTATGTAAAGAAAGCGATTGAAATATCAGGGATATATTTTAATAAAGGAGTATATTATTGAAAAATCAGTGGTGTTAGTTTCTAACAAAAAGAATATCAAAACAAAGTTCTTTCTGTTAGATTAGATTTCATTCTTTTTTCATAGTCAAGCCATGAAATTCTTTTCAATAATGAGCAGTGTTGAATTGAAATTTAATTAGGGACCTTCGATTTGATTTGGTATCATTTTAAAATTGTTAAAAAAAAAAACATAAGTAGTCTGTTGAAGGAAGATGACAACTTTTAATTATTTCTCGTCTCATTGGGTATAATATTTTATTGGAAATTAAATTGTTAATTTCTCTCTTTATTGTTAAATTTCACGAACCTACTTGAAGATGAAGGAACCTAATAAGTAAGTCATCATATTATTTACTTATGAAGTTTAAAGTGGTTAGTTTTAGATTATTAAAATATTTAAAGGAGTAGTGTTTCCAACTATGTTCAGTTTTATGGTTCGCAAAACTATATATATCAATAGCAAGAAGCCACCATAGGTATGGAGCTACGTAAACATCCAGCACTGATTAACGTTTAATACATTGGATTGTTGATCGTATTCTGTTGTGATGTTTTTATGGGTTATAAAGTGTAAAGTGAATGCAAGGGGGGGGGGGGGGGGATGGGGGGGGGGGGGGGATAGGTATGGGAGCTCGGGATGATTAACGATTTTTAATTGGGTAGGTCAAATATAATATTAAATAGGAAAGAAATGTTTAATTATAATATATAAACAATTCATATAAAAGCTCACTTAAGATAATAAATAAAATTGTATATGATATCTAACCTCTCTAAGAGATGTATATAATTAAAGTTGAATAGTAATTCTAGACAAATATATCAAAATTAAATATAACAAAAAAATAATATAATTCATTTTTCATATAAAGAGCCAAAGATAATTCCTTTTAATATAAAATAAAAAGTAAGTTAGAGTCTTGGACATTTGGCCATTACATTCATACTAATTAAATGAACGTCTTATGTGAGAGAGCTGGCTCTTGTTATGGTCCACAGGTATTCCACGAAGTCTGTCGGCCTGCATTATGCCTCAACCCCCCTCCCTCCTTTCCCAAATCTGTTCATGTGTATTGTAACTTTTGTTTTCAAATTTCTTTTATAATATTTTGATATTGTATTAAAATATAATTGTTAGTGAAAAAATTACCAAGATAATAAAATGGCAATATTACAATTGAAAATAAAATGAAGAAAGAATTAATCCTTCAAGCTGAGGCGCGAGATCCTCGATTCTTTTTAAGGCGATTCAAGTCCACTTGCAGCAAAATGTTTTACACCGGTCCAACAGTGTCATTTTTTGACTTGTTCCTTCAGGATACAACAGCTTTCACAAAGTATAACTCAACAACTCTGGACAAGAGTTGAGTCCAAAGCCACAAAAAAGAACACCTCTCTTCAACTTAATAGAACTCTCGTTTAGGACAAACTCCTTTCACCTTGTTTTTTCTCTTTGTTTTGTGTATTCAAAACAAATGAAGCCACACTATTTATACTACAAGACGTTCCTAGCCATGAATAGTAAGATAATTGAGGGTACGGTGAGTAGTAAATGGTGAAAGATAATGGCCGTAGGAGTTTCATAGGTTAATATGTTACAATAGGAGTTACAAGAGTTCACAAGGTTTACAAAGAGTAATGGAGGAATGAAGAATGAAATAAAGTGATAAACCACCAAAAAACTAATGGATAATGTAGAAGTTAATCCATTCCAATGTTTATGGAATTGTTTTTATTCACAGGAATTCAACCAATAAAGCCAAAACTAATGGCATTACATGGCTACCAAGTCAAAGTTGGAATAACATGATTAAATTGGTAGTTTAAACACAAAATGTCTACCAATGGTATTCTTATAACTCAAATAAAAGCAATTTAATATGTTAAATATTAATATTAAAATGCTAATAACCTAACAATCACCCACTCATTTAATATTAGATAGGAGAGTATATCAGATGAAAGAAAACGACTATTATGATAATGAAGGTGTTGTGCTCTGCATGAACCTCCAATTAGTGAAACATAATTTTTACTCCAGAGTCGTAGTGTCTCAGCTTGAACTAGACTAATTAAGGGAAATTAAAATATCACTGCTCACACATAATTAATCAAGGTGGGGGGTTGACATGAAGCTTTAACAGCCAGACACGTATGGCCATGTGCTCCTCCGGTTCATGAGGCATTGAGAATAAGCCTCTTCTAAGAGGGAAGCGACCCCCCCCTACCTTCCACACATCACAGAGGTGAAATCTGTCGAGAGGCTCACTTTAAGATTTAACACTTCACTCATACGCGGTTAAGAGATATTATTAAAGAGTTATAGTAACTGTCAACCTTCACAAACTACAGGAAATAATGCCCCTCCCATCATAGGGAGGGAGGGAAATAGTGCATTTTTCGAAAAAGTCATCATATGATTACTTTTTCGTCTTTGAACCTGGTATAGATTCTAGTCCCCAGGTTGGGTTTACTCATATATTGACTAAAGGATTTGTAGGCTTCAACTCCTTCCCCCCTCGATTGGCTCCACGGACCTTTCTCTTGTTAAGGCATTGTAAGAGGATCTTGCAAGATTATCACAAGATTTTGACATATCAACATTAAATGGTACCATTTGTCAAATGCGATCTTAGATTACTGTGGTTCTACGTATAGGTCTGGATTAGCTTGTAATAAACGGTTTTGAACTCTACTAATGGCCGCGTGGATATCACATAAATTAAATAATAAGAGGAAATTAATTTTTTTTAAAATAGGGAATTGAAAACAATAACTTCTTAACCAATTCGCTTCCTCACTAGCTAAAGCTAAAGTCAATTAGTTCAGCCTCACGGTAGAGTTAGCATTATAGTTTGCTTTTTTGATCTCCAACAACAGCACCACCACCTAAAGTAAAGACATTAACTAGTGTTTAAAAAATGAATAACCTGACAAAGTGTTTTAAGTCTGCATACAAAAGCCTTCAAGTACAGGGCAGGATTTTTTTGTAGAACAAACACAAAAAAAATTTTTCGTTCCAAATTAAATAGCTTATAACTCTGGGTTTATAGCATTGCCAATGTTCATTATCTGGCTTGCTTGTAAAACGCCAAGTACTTCTTACTGCATATGCAATATCGACCTAGTGCAACAGTCAAATATCTTAAACATTCGATTCTACGAGATTTCCCTTTTGATTTATAAATCATTTTCACTTTCAAAGAAATAAGTGAACACTGAATCAAAAGGGAGTAGACACATGCTTGCAATCATGAAAGGTATATTTTTTCAAAATTTTCTCAACTATAATGTGACTGGTCAAGGAAAAAATCCCCGCACATGTTCTTGTTTATATTTATTCCAAGAATAAAAATTTGGTTCACAAAGATCTTTCATATCAAAATGGATTTAAGAACCATTTTTAGCTTCATCAATAACATTAATGTTAGACCAAAGATCAGAAAAGTCATCAACATTAGCAAATAATCACACGGAATTATTCAAGACTAGCCACTTATCACAGTCATTTTGTTTAAAACCATTTTCAATCAGCAGGAATCAAAAACTTTCATGCCATTGCTTTGGTGGACTGTTTAAATCATATTAGGGATTTAGTAAGTTAATATTTGGTTTCTTGGTCTGCTTCAACAAAAAAGTTGTTGTTGTCCAATAAATTTCTTCATTTAGGTCTCATTTAGGAAAAGCAGTTTTTACACCCATTGATGAATTTGCAAATCAAAAATTACAGCATAGCAACTAAAAGTCTAATGGATGAATTCTTGTTACGGAGAAAAAGTATCAAAAAAAATTTAGGAGTTTCTAGTTGTTTAAAACCCTTTTGCAACTAGCCCTAGCCTTGATTTGTATCAAAGAACCATCCAGTATCAACTTTTTCCTCAAGACCCATTTTGCAATTCAATGTTTTACAACCCGGTGGTAAATCAACTAACTTTTATGTTTTTATTAGAAATTAGATATTTAATTTAATATTGATAGCCTCTTTCCAAAAAATAGAATAATGTGAAAGATATGCTTCTTTCAAAGTTAGAGGGTCATTTTCAATATTAACACATAAAAAATCACCAAAAAATTTTCTACTCTAACTCGTTACTTCTTCTTAACTCAAAAATCAACAACTTCTTTATCTTTCAAAGTTGAAGTAGAAGACAGGTAGTGACAAAATATTTGTTTCAACCTTGGACCCACTTTTTTAGTATCAAAAGAAAATTTATGGTTCATGAAAATAGTATCACCAGATTAATTCCAACAGTTTCTTCAAGATTAAAACATCTATCGGCTACTATTTGAGCATACCAAGAAAAGCAAAAGTTAGTAACTTTCTTACCCAACTTTGTAATCCGTGTGATCCGTTAGCTCACAAAGGCAAGACAACCCAAACTTAGATATCCCAAAGATTGGATTGTAACCTTTCACAATTCAAAAGGTGTCAATTTAGACTTTTTTATGAGGACCACAATTCAACACATAAAAAGCAGTTAAGATAACTCACCTCAAAAAAGTTAAAGGTGCATGTGACTCAATTAGAATGCAATAGTTCTAAATCAACAAAGTTCTGTTTTTCCTTTCTGATACTCCAGTAGACGAAGAGAGTAAGGAGGAGTAGTTTCATGAATATCCCAATGATCTAAACAAAGAATAAATCATTTGATTCATATTCACGACCACTATCACTTCTAATTCTTTTATTTTCTTCCAAACTGATTTTCAATCTCATTGAAGTATTAGGTTGAAATTTTCAAAAGCATCAATTTATATTTCATCAAGTAAAATATGTAAACTTAGAAAAATCATCAATGAAAGTGATAAAAGATCTAGTACCTCCACGAGTTAGGAATTCCACCAAGTTCACAATATCAGTATGAGCTAATCTAACCAATTACTTTTTCTTTCAACTTTGGAAAATGAGGCCTTTAGTATCGTGACATTACACAAGCCTCACACTTTTCCAAAATTCCTTTTAACCATTGGGATTAATCCTAAACTACTCTGATTCCAAATACGATATTAATATGACACAACAGAGCATACAAAAAAATTAGTAGAAGAAAGCATTTAAACAGAAGTAGAAGTTGTATTCATTTCAACCTTCAACTTAAACATTCCCATCACATGCATACCCTTCCCACATGTACCAAGTCAAAGTTGAGAACAGATTAAATTGATAGTTCAAACACAAAATGCCACCAATGGTCATTCTTAATACTCCAAAAATAAGCAATTTAATATGTTAAATATTAATATTAAAAGGGATAATGCACAAGTACCCGTCAACCTATGCGAAATCCAAAAACACATTATGAGCTATACTAAGATCCAGTACCCCCTGAACTTATTTTATAAGTGAATTTTATACCCCCTTTTTAGCTAAGTGACACTAGTTTGGTTTGAAAAAAAAAGCCAACCATCATGGCACACAAGTAGTGCCACGAGGTCGAAGGGGTGGGGAAAAAATTATTAATAAAATCAGTTCAGGGGGGTAATAGGACCTAGTATAGTATTAACTGTGGCTCTAGATTTAGGCATAGGCTGAGGGGGGTATGACTTGGGCATTATCCCATATTTAAATGCCTAATTAACTAAACAATAGTTCATTTCTTTTCTCGTCTTACTCCTAAAATTCTTTCAGATAGAAATGTTTTGATACAAATTTTCTGTTATACTCGTTATGAGTTAAATATAGTTCCATTTTCTTAAGATAAGGAATTGTCAGTTAGTAAATTATTGTCCAAAGTATTAGTATTTAAAAACAATAGATAAAAGTAATTTACTTTTGTTATATTTTTTCCCTTAGTATTGAGTGCCTTGAAGTAAGATAGTTTAGGGTTAATCTTTTGTCTTTAATTTAAATAAATGGTTACTTTTATTCAATTTAGTTTTCAATATCAGTGATGTTACCATAATTAACAAGATCTTAATGATTTTTATTAAATAAAAAAATTTATAGAAATATATTTTTAAGGTATATATTAATGATTAAAATAGTAAAAAATACATTTTATTTTTTTTTTTATAAAAAAAGTTGTTCCCTTAAAATGAATGATCAAGCTAAACACTATTTATTTTGCAATATGAGGGGTGGGAAATAACAAGTTTAGTAGATAGAGATTATATAAATTAGTAGTGTAACGAAAACTTTTATTTACAATATCATAAGAATAGTTTTAGGTTAACTATTATTTTTATTACTAATACAATTATAGATATATAGGTTCAAGATACAATTTCGTTATTCTATATGTGATTTCTATACAAATTTTTTTATAGTTCTATATTTGACTTTTGATTAAAAACATATATTTTAAAAATAGATAAGATAAGAGTGATTATATAAATATAGAATCTAAATCTTAAACTAGTGTTCAGTGATATTTTTAAATTTACAGTAGTTTGGTAGAGGTGTTTAATCAAAAGAATGCATATCATTTTGTGTATAAAGTTATTATGTTGACGTACTTGCTATGTATAATTAATATTTGTAATAAGGTTTTTTTATATTTTTAAAAACTTTTTTAGTATTATATTGAAGAATTGGCATATTAGTACATAAATTTGTTGATATTAGTTAGTAATACATAGGGATTTTTAAAATGGTATTAGGTGATGAACGGCAACCCCAACAATTTCTCAAAATTCCGTGATCCGTCCGCCGCCTCCACCGACCACAGTTATAAAGGATAGTAAAATTTGATTAATTTTATTATATATAATATTGATAAGAGACAGAGGTTGCGTTAGTACTTAATAGACGTTTCAATTTGAACTAAAAAAAATTAGGATAAGAAATTCACATTAAGATATTAAATAAGAGTTCGCCAAAAAATGCAAGGTACTTACTCTTAAAAAAAATAGAAGGGAGAAAATACAAAATCAGTACCACATGTCTTTCATTCTTCTGACATTCACTTGCAACAAAATTGATCACCATGCAATAATTCTTTTTTAATTCTTTTAAATCAAAATTATTTTTATAGATCATACTAACAAAAGATTGTGTGGGATTATTAATGAAACTCAAAGATTAATTCAAGTATACATTTAACACATTCTGGAAATGTCTTTTAATTTCTTGAGATTGGACATTATTGATTTAATAGAGTAAGCAAAAGAGATCTAAAAAGGCAAATATAATTGTATTTTTGAGCATATATCACCATA
>JAKWJA010001515.1:0-13971 GCA_027704765.1 Solanum habrochaites | reverse complement strand
TCCCTGCCCATCACTCCTTCCCTCTCCCGCCCGTCCATAATCCAAATGAGTGATGGTATTGAGGCTTGAGTCCTCACGTGTGAACTCGTTTTGTGTAGTTATTGATGAATTCATGTTGTTATTGCTACATGTTGAGTGATTAGTATTTGATTACATTATGTATTTGAATATATACGTTCCCTATTTTGATGTTTGGCCGCATGATATCTACTCATATACGTGTTGTTGTACTGACCCCCTACTTTCCATGTTTTCCCACTCTTTGTTTATTTGTTTAAATGCAGCAACGTTCCGTCAACTTCAACCACGTAGATCTAAGCCAGTCTTCATTCACTTCATCGTAAAATTCAAGTGGTTAGCTAATTAGCCCCGTCTAGCTTGGACTAGTCCTTCTCTTCAGTCTTTGATTCCTTGAACCGTCCGGCACTTGACTAGCTTTTTAAATTTTTTGTTCTTGGAATCCATTTCTTAGTTAGTACCTTGAGATAGATGTTCACTTGTTATGATGACTTCCCTTTTGGGGATAAATCCTAATCGTATTGCAATTGTTTGTAACTATCATGAGTTTACAACGTCTTTTACTATGCCGCCATTATTCTCATTCCTGTTGATATCTCTTGAATGTTAAAGGTTTTAAGATGGGTTGGTTTCGCTCTCAACCGCCCCACCTCCGAGCGTGTTCCCTGTGGGTGTGCCCGTCGCAGTCACCTACGAAGCCTTTGGGTCGGACGATCTCCTTAGGGAGAGATGTAATAGGAGCCATACGGTCAACGGATTCAGAGTTGCTCACTTGAGTGCCCTGGTGCGAGCCAATAAAGGGGATTAAAAGAGCGAATGGGGCCGCCCATTAGTCAATCACAATACCTGAATATGTGATCCCTATGGGGTTTTCTACAACAAAGGTGCCCTTTTTTGTGACAACCCCCTCGGATTCCCAACTATTCGGTATTGTCTTCTGCCATGGGCGGCCATTCGCTCTTTTCAATCCCCCCCTTTTCTTATTTGCCATCCAGCCTCACTGGAGATCGAACCGTGACCTATGCTCCTTTCATCCCTCCAAGGAGAATCGCCTCTTACCAAATTGATCTGCAAATCTTCAATTGTCTAAGAGTGCGCGATTCGAACTCCTTGGGAGAGGATGTAAATGAGCCATAGGGTCACAGGGTTCGATTCTCGCCTATGAGGCTGGCCGAGCCAGTAACAGTGAGAATGACAAAGAAGCGACAATAAAGGGGCCGCGACTCCTACGGTAAGACCGAGTTCAAAGGGTGACTTCATTAAGACAATCCTGAATATGTGGATCCCTAGGGGTTGTCACAAACGTTGTTTTATTGTCATTAATTGATTATTAATTCTTATGGTTCTTATTAATTAATTATTTATTATATTACTATATTGGTATGTTTTTTTGTGGTAGGACTAGCTTTATTAATTACCATGAAACACATTACGCAAAAGCAAAGCAACTAGACTACAGTTGCTATACAAACTCTTCACGCAAATTACCTCACGACATCCTCTACACTATTCACTAGCCGCGTCAACCTGGGAAGACCCACTTGTAAGAGGGTGATCTCGCCTGCTTAAGGGCCCTGCGGCAGCTCATAAACAATCATGAGTGGCTGTAGAGCTAACTGGAAGTCAGGCGGCTGCAGGAGGATCTCAATCTGAAGGCGACAATAGGTGAATCACACTAGCCACTTCTAGTAAAAGAGTAACACGAATCCCTTAGGCTCAGCAAAGGGGTTTGGTGACGGCGTCGGGCGTATTCCGCTCTATTTTTGCCCTTTTTGATTGTAGCCGAAATTACCGGTACTCACGATCTACACCCCACTGTTCCTACATCATCTAGCACAATAGATTAGCATAAACTTATCTCTTTAGCTATACTCTCTTCCTTTCTGCTCTTGTGTTAAACATTTCTATTGTTTTTCTCTATCCATAGTCCATAAATTCCTTCTGTCAACACAGTCTTGAACCTTTGTGCTGTAGCTCTTTTTCCTTTCCCATACTGAATACACCACTGCTGAAACTGCTCCTAGACCAATGGCACAGCACTATGATGATCTATGCTTCCCAAAAGTCTCTCCCACAGCTTCCTTGCAAATTGGCATTGTAGAAACAAGTGATCAGCAGTCTCTTCAGCTTTCTTACATAGTACACACACTTTTTCTTCTTCAATTCCCCATTGCACTAATCTATCAACAGTTGACAACTTTTGATGCATCATAATCCACATTGTGATATACGCTTTTGGTCTTGCTGCATTTCTATACATAAGACATGTCCAATCTGGCCTTTGCTTCATTCCTTTCAAGTGATAGTAGATTTGCCTGAGCACCCCTTTCCCTCTTCTTGGTAATTGTTGCACTTGATCAACTAGAGACTTTGCATTCATTATTTTCTTTACCATCCAGCTTGCATTGCTACTCATCCTCCATTCCTTCTGCCCCTTTATATAATATGCATATATCCATTTGATCCACAACTTATCTTCTTTGTTTTCTAGATCCCAACATCAAGTACTATCTATTGAATAACAGCCCTGTTCCATACATTTTCTTAGCAGCAGACCTAACTCCTTCCTTCATTTGTGATAGGAACGAACACATATTCTTGTTATGATTATTGTTATTACATTATTATTTTGTTATTATTATTTTTTTTTATTTACTTTGTTATGTGTTAGTTACGTTCTAATTATATCGAATTTATTAATTATATATTCTCTATTATATTATTTGGTAACATTTCATACTTACCGAAAAACTTTACACATCAAGCCCTATCACGGCATGCTTTACATCAACAGAAATCATAACTCCCTAGGACACCAACAATAAGTACTAAACAATCGAGATCTATCCTCCTATTGCTAATAATCTTACTTATGCTAATAGAGATCTTGCTATAGTTACATAGGCTACTTACTTCTTAAACAATCTCTTCTAATCAAACTCTTCTGTCTTCAAATTCTCTCTGTTTCTCTCATTCCATAAGCATACATAACACCTATTCTTGTCTTAATCACCATTCTGAATAATTGAGCTCGTTGTAGTCTCCCCTTCCCTATGCTGTTACAACACCTAATTGCACAAAATGTGTCCATGTTTTTTGCTCTGTATGTTGTTTGAACCCAGCCCCTGTTAAGTACTCTTTCCGACAACACCTTCCTCTACATAACATGACAACCTAGTAAAAACATGTGGTGTCCAGCTTTCATCCATGAGTTGTACATAGTACACCAATCTTGAAATCATTGTGTGTACCCAACCCCCCAAGTCTCGTAGACAGCCTCATCCACCATGTTGCTCAGATTTTCTCATAATATTACTATCCACAGATTAAACATAGCTATAGGCCTAGTAACGTTAGCAAGTTTCTTGAACACTAACATTTCCACACACGGTTTAGGTTGCTCCCCTTCTTAGTCTCTATATTATTTTGCTTAACCATTATCCTTCTTACCTTCTTGCCTGTGAAACATTGATCAACTTTTGTTTTAGCCTGCATTATCTTCCTGCATCACTCCAACTAGCTTTGTTCTCTCTATCTTGCAATCGCTGAGCCCTCTTATGTAATAAGACATGTATCCATTTAATATCCCACAAGTTTGTCTTCCTTTTGCCAATCCCCCAACACAGTTTGGCGTATTCAGCTCCTATTCCATAGTTGCATGTTTATCACCACCCCATACCACCCTTCCTGTTTTGGGCCTACATACTCTTTTCCCCCCCCAAGCTATACTTAAGGGGCTTGCTTTAGTCTACCTTCCCCACACCAGAACCAATTATAACTTCTAGCTCACAACTATCAATACATACTTGCATTACCTTAGTTTGGAAATACGAAAGTTGACAGACCCCCAAGTAAGCGTGAAACAACCAAACGAGGACTGTTCCTCCCTAAGCTGATCCTTCCTGGCCACAAATATGACGGCACATATACAACTTCTCCTCAAGCTGTCCATGAGGTTATCTCTTTGCCCCCCACTACAATTCTATTTTCTCTCAGTAGGGGTGTCCTACCATTGCAGCCCGCCCCTGGCGTCCCAGACCAAATCTTCTGGTCTGATTAAGGGTCTCCCCAGATACTTGAAAAGGAAGCTCTTCCATATTTTTGCCTAGTTTTGAACAATACTGATTCTTCACTTCTTGCTTAACCCTTCACAATATATTGAGTAACTCTTACTTAATTTTCCTTGTAGGCCCGACGGCTTGACGACAATTGTCTCTGAGAAACACAGTTGTAAGATTTAACAGATTCCAATACTTCCTCTAGCAAAGATTAGTTAAATCAGACAACTACAAACAACAGTATGATAATGTCGTTTTGAGAACCTAGGAATTGATACTTGACCACTTCTTGTCTTCATCTACGCCATTTTGAGCACCTCTCAGATACCCTTTTGGCTCATAGCGCCAAATAGGATGGAGACAAAATTGGAGTGCAGCGAGGATGCCGACTTGCCGGTCCACGCGACCTTAAATAATAAAACTTTCATCAAAAAACAATCTGTCGAAACCCGGCGGTCAGAGAGGGCCAACACATGTCCTGTTCATTAACTACTATCTGAGTAGGTTTTCAGCTGTGTTTGTAACACATTTCATTGTCCAATTGAGGTGTACAAAACCTTTTCTGGAACGCCCCAACCGCACACAGTCTGTCCAAGGGGAATTCCCCCGACTCAACTCTGAGTCAGCTTTCTGCAGATCAATCTTCAACATGCTTCTTGGAGAGATATGCTTCCTAGTGTAGGCCTTAACCAATTCATGAGCAAGAACAATGTTATCAGCAATTTTCCTTCCAGGGATGAAACCTGCTTGACTTTCACATATAATGCTTTGAATCACCCCATGCATTCTTTTGGTTAACACTTTGGAAATGATCTTATACATCACTGTGCAGCAAGCTATTGGTCTATATTCTTTCACTGTTTTGGGATTTTGCAAATTTTGGAATGAGAGTCACTAGAGTACAATTAAACTTCTTATGGAGGTTCCCAGTTGTGAAGAAACTTTTAACAGCTTCAATAACATCCATTTTAATAATCTGCCAAGTATGTTTAAAAAAGAAAGCATTGTATCCATCTATCCCTGGTGCCTTATCATCCCCTATGGATTTCAAGCCTTCATATATCTCTTGATCAGTTACACCACTACACAGCTGTAATCTTTGTTGTTTTGACAATGTAGGTCCTCTTTTCATCACTTTTGCATTAATAGCTGGTAATTTCCCTGCTGAAGACCCCATTAGACTCTTATAGAACTTCACAAACTCCTCTTGGATTTCCTGTGGATCATAAAGCATCTGACCATTTAATGCCATAATACTTCTTACATGTTTCTTCTGAGTTCTCTCTTTAATGACAGAACTAAAATACTTGTTTTTTGCATCTCCCAGTTGAATCCCTTGATCCTTGATTTTTTCTCAGAGCACTTTCTTCAATAAAGCCATTTTTCAAGTTTGATATCATCTCTTTCTCCTTCACAATCGCTCCTCAGTAGCTTTACTTTAAGCTGGTTTTGAACCTTTGCAAACCGTCTATTCTAGCTTGATCACTCTACTTCCCAATGTACTTGACTCTTCCCTTTCCTGGTCAGGCTTGTTGTGTTCTCGTGGATGAAGATCCCGTCCAATACATTGCTACCACACTGCTTCATTGTATCATATCCATACTGTTTGTTTTTCCATGCATGTCTATGCATTTTCTACAATTTCCATAAACCTCTCATGTTCAGTCCAAACATTGAAAAATTTGAAGCTACATTTCACATGCTGCTGAGTTTTTTGGAGAGTTAGCATCATAGAACTATGGTCTGATATACTTGGGTTCCCATACTCTACCATTACATGCCCCCATTTGTCCATCCATTCATCATTGCCAAATGCTCTATCTATTCTACTGGAGATTCTATTCTTTCCACATTGCTTGTTATTCCAGGTGTAGTAGTTGCCAGTCCACTGCAATTCATTGACCCCCATGTCTCTCACACATTCTCCAAAATCTTTTATCTCATTAATAGCAACAGGCATACCAGCTAGCCTATCCTTAGCATACAACACAGCATTAAAATCCCCTACAACCAGCCAAGGTTGTGTAATACCTTTTGCTAGTGTTTCCATTTCTTTCCACAAAGACTTTCTCTGTTCAGCTGTATTAAGTCCATACACTACAGACAAGATAAACTGATATCCCTTACTTCTTTCATTCACCTGGCAGTGCACCATTTGAGTAGAACTAGTAATCTTCTTTACTTCATACCAATTATCATCCCAAATCACCCATATTCTACCATTAGCATTATCTTCAATAATATGTTAAAAAAAAAAAAGAAAAAAAAGACCTGCCACCCTGGTGCTATTCCTCTAAGAACTGATCTCACATTATTGCTTTTAACTCTTGTTTCAACTAAGCCTGCTAAACTCACTTTATTTTGTAAAAGCAGCTTGATCTCCTTCTGCTTATACCTTTTATTCATACCCCTCACATTCCAAAACAACCACTTCATCAACAAGTTTTTGGTGCTCCACCTCTATCAACAGAAAGTGAAGCTGTTTTAACATGCATAAGGCTCTCAAATCCATTCCTTATTGGAATTGGTTTCAGTATGGGAAAGTTATCCAAGTTCAATTCCAACTGTCTATGCTCCTGAACTTCATTACTTTTTGGTGTTTGCTCTACCATCTGATCTTCTTCCTGCACTTCTAGCTGCTTCTTCTTTGTTGGACTAAGCCTCATCTCTTGTTTATATTCCTCCCTTTTCTCTTCATCAGTTTTCTGTGAAATTGGACCTTTGTATTGCCATGTTTGTGTAACTTTCTTCCATGGCCTTCTTTTCTTCATTGGTTCCTCATTTGCAGCATTCTCCACTTGGCATACATGTCCAATCTTCTGGCATTTGTCACAATATTGAGGCCTCCATTCCAACACAACATCCTGCAAAAATGACTTCCCATTTGGATCCACCACAGTGATTTTCTGGGGTATAGTTTTAGTAACATTAACCTCAACTAACATTCTAGCATAAGAGATCCTAGTTTGATTAGTAGTACATTCATCTGCAAAGATAGGAACTCCAATTGCACTTGCTATCCTACTCAAGGATCCCACACCCCAACAATTCAAAGGCAGCTTTGGAAAGTTTACCCATAGAGGAATTTCTGATAAGAACTCACTCCCAAAATCAAATTCAGGACACCATTGTTTCAATATTATTGGTCTATTATTGATTGTATAAGGCCCTGAATACATGATCTCATTCATGTCACTTAGTTTCTGGAACTTAATTAGATAATACCCATCTTCATGAAGATACACTTCAGGCTTACTCACACTTGACCAATTCACCATTATGAACCTCTTCATTGTATTATACCCTGGGCATTCCCCTATCACATAAGCAATCAGAGCACATTTCCATTTCTGTTCTTCCTCCTGCACCTCTTTCTCTTCAAGTTGCACAACTGCTTGTCCATCAACCACCTGTGGAGGGAAATAGGACAGCTGCATTCCATTACTCGCAACTCTATTGTTTTTAAACATATTGACCCATGGTTCAATTGTTTCCTTCTTCTGCTCATGATCAGTCTCTGCATTATCCTTATTCTCAGGATTTTTTGATACTGTTCCATTGCCAACTGCTTGGATCACATCTTCAAACCCTTCCAGATCTAGGTTTCCTCGATCCTCTTCCTTACTTCTTTGAGATTCGAAACTCAATTTCCTAGCTCCTTTAGTGCTAGTGGTTAGCTCATCACTAGCTACCTCTTGTTGAGCTTGTTCCATCTTCTGTGATTCCTTTTCTTCCATACAAGTTCCTATTGAGCTACCATCCTCCATTACTGATGTTTTCCGACCTCGTCCCCGCCCTCTACCTCTTCCCCTCGCCATTAACACCTTCCAGCTCACGTTAAGCTAACATTGTAACGACCTGTTTAGTCGTTTTGAGCAGCAGATTTTATTTCTGGAAAAATGGCAGAGGCAACAGATGCCACGACAGACCGTCATGGTCACGACGTGACCGTCCGTGGAGGTCTCGTCCCTGACACTAGAAATTCTGAAATTGGGTACTGAAATCGACTCTCTGAATGCCACGAGAATGGCAGGGCGGACCGTCTAAGGCACGACGCCCGTCAAAGGACTTGTACTAAACTCAGTCCTCTGACCCTTGCCACGGACAGCAGTACGACCGTCGGCAGGCACGACGGCCCATCACGGGATGCGTATTCCCCAGGCGGGGTCCGGATTTTTTTTGATTAAATAATGTAAGGGCATGTTTGGACTATTTCCTCCTTAATTATAAAGTAATGAGTTAATGTAATAAGTCCTATACTTGAGGGATAAAAGAGGGACCTTAAGTTAATTTTTGGAATTATGCCATCTTTTAAAACTTAATTAATATGATATTAGGGTAAAAGAAAAGGGTTTGAATAAGAAAAATTAAAAAGAGCCGCGGTGATAAACAGGCCCAACCCCCTCCCTCTCTCTTGTCTTCTCTCCCTGAGAAGAGGAAAACACAGCTTGGGAAATTCTGCTTGTCACTAGTCTGTGGAGTAGTTATGGTTTTTACACTATTCGTAGTAAACTCTTAATATCGAATGTATGTGTTGGGTAGTATATGATCTTCTTTATGCTTAATTGTGTGTATGCATGAATTTGATTTAACATATTATGATTGTGATGAAACAAGCATGAAGAGCTATGAATCCCAACTCTTGATAAAACCTAATCTCTTTAATTATGATGCCTTGATATAAAAAAGACTGATGGAATCTAAAGTGATGAAGATGATGACGCCTTGGAGAAAAAATAGGATTGATGAATTTATAAAGGAGATTAGTGTATCGAGTTCACGTACGACACATATAATTAGTGGGACGGGTGTCACAAAACGACACTTAATGTAAGGGTCGGAGTGTCACGTCCGACACATAGAATTAGTGGGCGGGTGTCACGAACCGCACGTAGAGTGTAGGGGATCGGAGTGTCACGTAGCCGACACATGAATTAGGGGACGGGTGGTCACAAACCGACACGTAGATGTAGGGGATCGGAGTAGTCACGTACTGACACATTGAAATTAGGGGATCGGAGTGTCCCCCGTTTCCGACACATCGTAGTAGGGGATCCGGAGTGGTCCACGTTCCGACACATAGTAGTAGAGGATCAAGTGTCGTACCGACACAAGAGGAATAAGATAATGAATCTGAAAGATGTAATATACTCAATCTTAAAGAACAGTGTCCAAACGATTATGGTAATGGAGCTTGAGTCCTCACAGTATTTCTGTGATGCTATAAATGATTTTGTCTTGTTGCATCACATGGTAAGATATTAGTTTGATTTTATGATGTTATCCTGAGAGATATTGCTTTCTATTTTTAGTTGGCCGATGATCCCTACTATGTACTTGTGGTTGTTACTGTACCCCCTTACTTATGTTGCTCTTATATATGGTGGAATGCAGGCAAACGTGTCGTCATCTGCGATCAACGTAATTTCCTAGCCAGTCTTCGCTCACACCGGATCTCCAGGGTGGAGCTAATGCTCTAGCTTGTACTGGATCTCCTTCCTCATGTCTTGATGCCTTTGAAGTTTCGGCATAGACTAGCTGTTATTTGTTTTAGCTTCTTAGAATGCCCCCCCCCCCACCTTAGTTGTAATTTGACATAATGTTCTTGTGGTTGATGACTTCCAGAATTTGGGAAATAATAGATGTTTGAATTTTAGAAGTTATGAGTCTTTTTGTCTTTTATTTAGAGTTTTTAAGTCTTCCGCTTGCTTTTATGTTGATATTAAATTGACATGATAAGGTTTAGATTGGTTTGGTTCGCTCACAATGAGGGGAATGTTTGGTGCCAGTCGCGGCTCGGTTTTTGGTCGTGACAAACGTGCGCCAAAGGCGGCTCGCTTTGAAAGAAAGTGTTCTTCATTCATATATTTTATTCTATTTATTTATATTATTATTATTATTATTTTGTTATTAATATTATTATTTTATTATTTTACTATTTTTTTGTTATTCTTTTTATTATTATTATTATTATTGTTTATTATTATCATTTTATTGTTATAGTATTATGATTATTATTATTATTGTAACGACTGTTTTAGTCGTTTGTTTGAGCAACCATAATTTGTTATCTGGCAAAAACTGGCAGAAGTGGACGATGCACGACGGACCGTCACGGGCACGACGGACCGTCGTGGAGGTGCGTTTCAAAATACTTGGAAAAATCTGAATTGGGGTACTGAAAATTGGACCTCTGGACTTCGTACCGAATGGTAGGACGGACCGTCACAGAGTCTTCAGTGCAAAAATTTCCCTCTCCTAACCCTTGCCGACTGACAGCAGGACGGACCGTTCGCAGGCACACGGCCCTGTCCCGGGTGCGTAGGTCCCAGGCGGGGTCGGAATCCTGATTAATTACTTTAAGCGTTTTTTGGACATTTTCCTGCTTTAATTATAAAGTAATGTTTACTGTAATAGTTCTAACTACTTGCGGGTTAAAAGAGTAACCTAATTTAATTCGTGAATTAGAGTGCATCTTTTTAAAACTTAATTATATGAGAATTAGGTAAGAAGAGGTTTGATAGAAAAATAAAAGAACAGCAAGATAGAAGAGAAGAGAGAACGATCAATGGAGACGGGAGAAACGCAGCTTTGGGAAGATAGCCGTTGATCGCAATTCTTCGGTGAAGTGGTTAGGTTTTTTCCTATCGTAGTAAACTCTTAATAGCGAATGATATGTGTTGGGTAGTTTGGTATTATAGCTTCTATATTCTTAATTGTGGTGTATCATGATTGCTCTTATATATTATCTGATTGTGATAAAATAAGCATGAGGAAGCTATTGAATCTAAATCTTGAAGAAACCCTAATCTACTTTGTTAATGATGATGCTTGGTAGAAAAGAAGGCTTGAATGAACAAAAAAGTAGTGAGATTATGGGATGGGTTCCACGTTCCGGTAACCGGATAGCATATAGGATCGGAGTGCACGTTCCTACACCAGGATAGGATATTAGTATCAAAGTGTCAGGTCCGACACCAGGATAGATATAGGATCGGAGTGTCACGTTCCGACACCAGGATAGTATATGGATCGGGTTGCCACGTTCTGGGTACCATGATAGAATATGAGGATCGGAGGTCACGTTCCGACACCAGATAGTAATTGGATCGGGTTCCACATTTTTTTGTTCCGACCAGGATAGAATGAGAGCGGAGTGTCACGTACCGACACGAGAGTAAATAATATAATGATCTTGCAAGATACTAAAACTCAATCTAAAGAACAATGTTTCCCCAATGATCTATGAGGAGGCGTGCGGTCTCATTGATGTGCTTTGTTGTTGTAACCAAGGATTATGTAATTGTAAATGGCTGCATTGCTAAGGATATTAGTTGATTGTTTATGATGTTACGTGAGATATACTGTTTTCTTTTTGAGTTGGCCGATGATACCTACTCAGTACTTGTGGTTGTACTGACCCCCTACTTTTATTTTTTCTTTTTGTACTATCTGGTATTCAGTAAACTTGCCGTCATCTTCGACCAACAGTAGTTCAGCCCTCGTCGTCACATCCGGATCTTCCAGGGTGAGCTATGCTTCCTAGGCTTGGACTGATCTCCTCCTCGTTTCTTGATTCTTGAAGTTTTGGCATAGACTACCTTTTAATCTGTTTTAGCTTCTTAGAATACTCTTAGTTAGTAAATTGATCACTATGTTCTTGTTTGACTGACTTCCAATTTGTGGGAATTTAAATAGATGTTGGATTTTAGAAGTTATTGAATGTCTTTTATTTATGAGTTTAAGTCTTCCGCATTGGTTTTATTTTGATATTAACTTGACATGATAAGGTTCAGATTTGTGTTTCGCCTCACATAGGAGGGTAATGTGGGTGCCAGTCGCTGCTACGGTTTTGGGTCGTGACAAACTTGTATCAGAGCATTAAGGTCTTTTGTCTCATACACAAGAACATGTCTAGTAGAGTCTTAAGGAACGTAGGGGGACGCCTTTACTTTTCTTTTAGAGGCGATAAGACTTTAGAAAATTCCATTCTTTCTTTCTTTATTTCGTGCTATTACTTGGATCCCTTGGTATCTAGGTGATACAATTGGCAATCTAACCTCTTCATCTATTCAGCAGATGGTTAGAACTAAGTCAACGACTACGCCACATCAACATCAGCAAGACAGATGCACTGAGCCAGCCCTGGGCTGTAGCTCGAAGGTGCAACATGCAGAGAGGCCGCGTAGAGGTCGTGGAGACGTCCTCTAGAGGGAGGACAGCACCTACTGCCCATCTGGTGGCTAGGGGGTGACTCCTCCACCGACTGAGGATTAGTAAGAAAAGGAGGATGGGGAAGGATGAACAATTACAGAATGAGAAATGCCACCCCAACCTCCCCAGAGATGATCAACCAGGTTCTCGCTTATCTTAAGTGGTTGTCTTGATCAGGGGTTAGGCACCACCAGTGTTTTCTGCACCAACACTCCGGTTTCAGAGAGTACAACATGCAGCCCTATGGCTCCTCGTAGGATGCCCACTGGACATAGCACGTTTCACGTCTACTACTGGGGCCTATAATGACAATGATCATCATGACTTTTCAGTAAGTTTCTTGAATAAAACTCCAATCTTCAAGGGTGCAGAATCTGAGATCTTACTGATTTTCTGGTTGACTGCATGAGCTACTTACACAATATGGGTATAGTAGAACGGTTTGGTGTTGATTCGTGAGTTACTAGTTTCAATGGGAACCCAAAATGTGGTGGCGGTCACATGTTGAGTTGTCCAACCAAAGGCACCACCAGACTTGGGCCTCATTCTCTAGCTTGTTTTATGGAGAAGTTATCCCCCGGAACTTTGAGGGATAGGAAAAGTACGAGTCTGAGCCTAGAGCGAAGGTAGGATGTCGTCAATGCATGAGGGTCTAATTTTTCGTGCCCTATCCAGAGTATGCACCCACTATGTTTCCTCCACAAGAAGCGATTCGCCGTCTTGTGAAGGGTTGAGATCATAGTTGCGATTTCATCTTTACAAGTAGGCGGCCACAGCGAAATCCTTTTCAAGAGGTTAGTAACGTCGTAGTAAGAGGTGGAAGGAGTGAAGCCAGATGAATCACCATGGCATCGGACTCAAAGAGGTTTCGAAAGGGTGGTGAAGTTTAATGTCTTACTCTATAGTACAGGGTTCCGCAGGTTACTCAGTTCGACCCATTCAGTATTCACTACATACTTTAGTTGGGGTTCCACCTCAGACCGGTCAACATTTCTTTGAGAGACCTATGCGTGATCTAGAGAGTTATGGTGTGGGAGACTGGGGGACTATCAAGAAGGTGATTGTCCCAAACATAGTTATAGACCCCCCCAGCTAGATCAGAGGTGTTTCCCCCATGGCAGAGGCCGTTATTCTGGAGGCTTGGTGGCCTGAGGTAATGTTGGTCACCAAACGCCGTGGGTGATTGGCAAACCGGGGAGGCCACTACATCCACACATGGTAGGTACAACGGACAAACAAACGAAAGGGCCCATTGTTATGCTTTCCCTGGGGGATCGTAGGCGAGACATCTGATTGGCTGTCATCACAGGTAATCTTTCTGGTTTGTGATTGCATGGCTTCTTTGTTTGATCCGGGATCCACATTTTCTTATGTAATCTTCCTCCTTTGCTAATGGTCTAAATTTTACTTGTGACTTACTTGATACGCCTATTTCGTGTTTCTACTCCGGTGGGTGAGTCTGTGGTAGTTGAACGGTATATAGGCTGTTTGGTGAACTTTGTGGGGATGCAACACTTATGTATATTTGGTTCTCTTAGAAATGTTGTTGATGTAATTCTGGGTATGACTTGTCTTTTCCTCCACATTTGCGATCTTGATTGTAATGCTAAAACGGTGACGTAGCCATCCTGAGGACGATCCGGTTCAGTTGGGAGGGTGACTACACTTCCAATCCGTGCGT
>JAKWJA010001514.1:0-55982 GCA_027704765.1 Solanum habrochaites | reverse complement strand
TGACCATCATGACGGTCAGTGCAGACGGCCCCCATCGTGGGTATGCCTGTCGTCGTAGGACCATTAGAAAAATTTTGGAGACGTAGCAGAGGGGTCTCTGACCATCATGACGGGCTGTTGCAGGGACGAACCGTCTGGGTGAGACGGTCCGTACATGTCTCCGTGGAATTGAACATGGAAAAAGTGAGCGACCTTAGAATCAGGGTCCTTTGACAACGAAACGGTTGGCAGAGGACCGTCGTGAAGGAACAACGGTCCGTCACATGTGTCGCGGACAGATTTCTAGGGCTTTTGGAAAACGGACCGTACGACGAGTCCGTCAAGTGTGGGACGCGTCCCGTCTCGATGGTCTTTTCTGAATAGCAGTGATAGAACTGGGGGACCAACCCCGACATCCCCGAGGACCCCCACATGGTCTTGTAGTGTTGTGGACCTATATGTGTCTATCACAACTACCTAGGAAACTAACAATGAAAAAGCACCGATGTCTAGGTGGTTAAACATGGTAATTTCAATCATTTGTAACCTAGAGGTAGGCAAAATCGTATATATAAAGTAACAAAATACTAGGAGGGCAACTAAGCTTAATACTAACTAGTTAACCAAAAATGCAAGATAAGTGAGTTTATACATTAGAGACACATTACCGTTTAGAAGAAATGGAGAAAACATATGAAAAGGTACTCGGTGGGCAAGGGTAGGACACCCTACAACAGAGTTCCGACTAGTAGATGATATTGTAGGCTTTGGAGAAACTTTGGGCCATGATAGTGGGGGGGAGGGAGGGAGGGGAATGTGGAAGTTGAAAAGAGACGGGAGACTGAGAGAAATAAGGAAGTATGGGGTGTGAAATTGGGGGGGTGGGAGTCTAAACAGTCAGATTTGAAAAGGGTCCAGCAGGGTCGGTCGGGTAGAATCATAGAATTCATTAATAGTGCGCGGTTCCCGACGAAGGTCCCGTCGCAGTTGTGATGATCCGTAAGGTTGGAAATAATCAGTGGGGGATGTGGAAGTTGAAAAGAGAGGGAGATGAGAGGAATAGGAAGTAATGGGGTGAAAATATGAGGGGTGGGGAGCATAAACCGGTCAGATTTTTTTTGGAAAAAAAGGGTCCAGACGGGGGATAGGGTTAGAATTCATAATCGTTTGCGACGTTCCCCGACGACGGTCCCGTCGCAGTTGTGACGACCAGTCGTTAGGTGCCGTAGTGGGCCCTAATTTCAAAATGCAAAAAAAACGTACCTGGACGACGGACATGATACGACGGTCAAGTCGCATCTCGCCCAACGGTACCGTCGGTATATCCGTTGTGACTGCTTGCAGGGTATTTTCTGCAGAATTTCCTGGTGATTGTACCGCAAATCAAAAACCCTTAATAGAAAAATCGTTACATACCCAAAAAAAAAGATAAGAATTAGGTTGCCTCCCAATAAGCGCCGATTTAATGTAGCCTGCACGACTGGGCCACTTGATTACTCGGACTTCACAAGAAGGTATGCCTCGATCAAGTTCATCGCGATTCATTCATGCCCGATTAGATTTTTAGCATAGTCCATTCACCTTGAACGCCCACACCCTCCTTAGTTTCCAACTAAACTTGCTCATGGGGGAATAGTTGGGTAACAGTTTTGTAAGGGACCAGTCCATTTGGGTTGAGTTTGCACTGGAACAAGTGCAATCTGGAATTGAATAAAGCACCTAATCCCCGACCATAAACTCTCGTTTTTTTTTCAATTTGTTGTCATGGTACTCTTCATCTCTTTTTTGTATAGGGCTGAGCTTTTAGGCTTTAGGACGAAATTCATCAAGTTCATTCAATCCATTTACCGTTGCTCTTGCAGCTTCGACTCCAATCCATTTGTAACTCTTCATACCCACATGGGACTTTATGCTCTACACCAACGGAAGATGACAAGCTTTCCATATACAAGTTGGTATGGGCACATACCTGGGGTCTTATATGCTGTCCGGGTAGGCCCAAGAGGCATCATCAAGCTCCTTGACAATCATTCTACTAGCGTTCACTGTTTGGACAATATCGGTTTATCTCCGATTCGACACTTCAACTTGCCCACAGTTGAGGGTGGTAAGGAAGTGGCCCATTATGGCGAACCCCATATTTCTCCAATAACACCTTGAACAATCTGTGCAGAATGGGAGACCCATCAAAATAATGGACCTTGGGGTGCCAAAGACGAAGAATATATTTCGTTTTATAAAATGACAGTGACACTCTCCCTTCATTGTTTGCGAGGGCTATGGCTTCGACCCATTAGATACATAATTCAACTGCATACTAGAATCGTACTTCATCCCATCTGAGAACTCACGAAAGGGCCCATAAAGTCAATACCCCAGACATCAATAACTCAATCACAAGAATGGGGTTAGAGGGAGCTCTGCGTTCTTGAAATACGCCATCTACGTTGGGCATCTGTTCACATGGCTTTAAGCAAACCCAGGAGCACTGATGAAGAGTTAACAATAGTAACCACATTGTAATATCTTATGAGCGGTCGGATACCACTGTGATGTACCACCAACGGGTGTAGGAACGGCATGCATCCAAACACTCCACATCTCACATTCTGGAAACACAACGCCGAATTAATCCCGTCGGCACAAATCCCTATACAAGATGGTTCATCCCAAAAAGTACTTCTTCACATGTAATGACTTGTTTCTTTGATGGAAAGGACAAATTTGTAGTATTTAGAAAAATATCACTAGCCAGATAGTTCGCAAAAATCTGCGAACCATGGGGACAAGTCTTGTGATGAAGCGGCTAATACATGTTCATCGGGGAAAGTATATCAATGTAAGTCTTCTTCCTAACTCTCTCATAGCTTCATCCTCTAGACGAGATAAGTATCAGCAACTTGGTTTTCAATTCCTTTTCTATACCATCACTTCAAAGTTCAATTCTTGTACGTAATACCCAACGAATCAGCCTAGGTTTTGTATCATTCTTTGCAATCAAATATCTAAGTGCTGAGTGTCAGTAGGATAACTCTAGTACCTAGCAAAATAGGGATCGCGAAACATTTCTTGAAAGCAAACACTAATGCTAGGGTTCTCTCAGTCACTGTGTAGTTCTTCTGAAGCTTCATTTAGGGCGTTACTAGCATAGTAGATGGGGTGAAGTGTTTCTCTTTCCTCTGTTCCCTCCCAGTAAGTACTACACCAAGAGCTACCCACTAGCATCGCACATTACCTCAAAGACTGTTCCAATCCGGGGCAAATAATGATACGAGCAGGATACCTTTTTCTTTTAGTTAACAGAATGCCTTAAGACAGATTCATCAAAACAAAATTACAATCTTTCTCAGCCAGTTTGCACAATGGGTGGGCAATCTTTGAAAAGTCTTTATGAATCTCGGTAAAAACCTGCATTGCCCCAGGAAAGCTTTCAAACCTTTCACAGATTTGGTGGGGGGCCATCTCCTATTACCTCGACTTTAGCTCGATCAACCTCTCTATGACCTTTTCTAAAATGTGACGACCCAACACAATACCCTCTGTCACCAATGAAATGACTGTTTCCCAGTTTAGTACTAATTGCAGTCTTCACATTTCTCTAAGGCCCTCAGATTAAATTGGTCAAAAACCGCTGAAGGATCACCAACAACAGAAAAATTCATCCATAAAGATTATATAGTATCTCCTCACAATGTCAGAAAAATCTAGAAATTCATACATCTAGAAATGTTGAGGGTGCATTCGCACAACCAAACGGCATTCGTCTGAACGCCAAAGGTCCCATATGGACAGAAAAGTGGTTTTAATCTTGTCTTCTGGTGCAATAGAAATATTGTTAGACCCCGAATATCCATCAATAAAACAAGTACCACCCTTTACGGCAAGTCTGTCTATCCAACATATTATCATGAAGGGAATAGAAAAATGGTATTTTTCAGTCCATGAGTTTTTTAGTTTCCGGTAATCCATACACCCTTCCAACCAGTAACGCCGTTCATTGGAACAAGTTATTTTTTTCATTGGGGGGACCACAGTCATTCCCCCCTTTCTATGTTCCACACTGAACCGGGCAGGGCATACCCAACTACTACGGGATGGTAGATTCAATCCGGGCATCCAACCATTTAAACGATTTCCTTCTTCAAGACCTCTGCCATCATAGGAGGATTATTAAGCGTCTCTGGTGTCAATACTCGGCTTAGATCAGGAATTTGAGTGGGATTTTATGAGAGCCCAATACCAGAAGGATACCCAATAATGTCCGCCAATAGTCCACCCAATAGCTCTTGGAACCTTTTTAGTACCTTCACAAAACAACTTTGAACTTGTGATTCAATCCAGGTTGATGCAATGGATTACCGGCAAAATATCACCATTTTCCTACGAAGTAAATCTTAAGAGAGGTGGGAGGAGCTTTTTCATTCAACTTTAGAGCATCCTCTATCGATGGTTTCGCGGGTGGGGATCTCGATTTGTATATCAGCTCAAATTTCATTCGGTTTTTAAACGAACATTACCTAGCGCAAGGCCGCGACTAAGATTCAACTCTTAATGCAATATCACCATCATCAAAGTTCATTATTTACTGACGCCTAATGCGTCTACACCTAGAGTTATTCTATTTGTATCTTAGAGTCTCACCATGTTGTAGGATATAGCAGATGCCGATGAAGCCACCACTCTGCATATGGACTACAAAATTAAAGGAATGGCTCCAAGAATAATGGGCACTTCAAATCACCCATCGCAATCAAGAATACAAAATCTACCGGAAATATGAATGACTCCAATTTTATTAGCCCACATCGTGGAGTATCCCTATAGGTCGTTTTACTGTAGCGATCAGCCATAGTAGCCGCCATCGCAGTGGCTTTGGGGGCACCCAAAACCAAACTTCTGTAAATCGAGAGGGAATGAGATTTATGTTGCCCCCCAGTCACATAATGCTTTTTGCAAAATGTAATAGCCCGATTGTCCAGGAAATATGAACCACCGGATCTCTTTCTGCTTGGACCAGAGATCTTGTAGCAATACGCACTACAATGTTGCATTACTATCATCCATCCTCAAAAGTTGACCGGATCTTTTCTTCTGAGACCAATCTTTCATAAATTTGGCGTAACCGGGCATTTGTTAAAAGCTTCTACCAAAGGGACATTGAAGAAAGTTGCTTCAACATTGTTTAAAACGCAGAATATTTGCCATCCTCAGTCTTTTTCAATAATCTTTAAGGAAATGGGACCGGTTGGTGGCCTAGGATAGGAGTTACCGTTTTTAGCACTTCAACATCTTTCTGCAGTTTGTTTCCTCTAATTCAGCATTTCACTGTTCTACCAATTTATCAGTTCTTTGTCACCTATTTCTCATAAGATGGTATAGGTGGGTCAATGGTTTTGCTTGCCACCGCGAGTAGTATAGTAATTCCCATACAATGTCATCATTTTTTTCGGATTTTTGGACAGTGTGCTAGGAAAGAGTGCCGGTTGCCGGGTGTTCAACAGTTGCCAGAGATATGGGCCAATTGTAACAAAGTGCTTAATTGATATTGCCATGGGATCAAATTTTGCCAAATACCCCGCTAAATCATTTCCCTCAACTATTTTATGTGCTCATCACTAGAACGAAACTCCTCATCATTTTATGCAACATATCCTCACTCGCGAATAATACCTCACCATCCATAGGAGTACTTCACGATTTGGAGGATGAACATAGGAGTCCTAATTCCTAATCGTTTCTAGCACCATTAGTTACCCCCTGTTGAAGTGTTGTCGCGATTGTAGTTTCCCTCTCGGACATACTGACCCTCACGATGTATTTCCATTGTTCCGACTTGGTGCCTTGGAGACCTTGGCGCAATTATCCTGATTTGAGCCTTGGGAGTTGGACGGAAAACCCCCATCTGGTCATTTAATACATAGGGAATCCTCATCATAATAACACTCATATTTTGAGGTGGTGGTTAGCCAAGGTAGTTGGACTGCATTTAATCTTTTCTGCACCCCTAGTGACATGCGTTAGTACCAACCAAGCTCAGTTCTCATTTGAGCCATTCTTCACGAATCTCATCGTGGCTGGGTGTGAGTGGACTGTACTGAGAAGGTTGTTTCTCCAGTATCAGAATTTCCCATAAGTACTCCAGCTTTGTTATTCCGGGAGATTTTTATAATTGTGTGAGCGCGGACTTCAGCATAAGGACATCTCCAATAAGATCCACCTGCATCAGTGTCCAATCACCGAACTTTGTTGTTATCATCCTGTCCCGATTAGAAGTATTTCTTTCAGTGACTCATCATCTTATACGGTGATTTGAGAAAACCATTCTCAAGAATGAGGGAATCTTTCCCAAGAACTACTAACTGACTTCTGTGTTGTCACAACGTTATTCACCGGGCTTTGTAGTGTAGTTTCTTGGAGACGGCGATAGTAGAGTGCAAGAAGACATCCTGTTGGATTCCAGTTGTACAATATGCGAGTTGTATGGGAGCTCAGTGAACCAAAATAGCGCCTCTCCCGTCTGAGAGAGGAAAACTCTGAGCCCTATTACATCTAGATCCAAATCAGGCCTCCCCACACACTTTTACACACTGCCCTTTACCTTATTAGCTATATTGGGCCCTGTGGATCCTCAGAAGGTATGAGCACTTGAAAACAAAACATCTGGCAGTGAGCTTGCATCAGACTACGTTAACCATAAAAGTGTGGCCTGTGGTGGTGAGAGGAGGCAAAAAACCAGTGGCCCATCCGAATCTGCTATGGTTATCATAGCCTGTAGTATGCTTGGGGCCGTGTGGAGCGGGATTGATGTCCCCTCTGTTGATGCTCACCCGGAGCATAGGGTAACATCTGACCATGAACATCAACCGGAGCTGGGATGTTCTGGTTCGGATCCTCATCAGTTATCCCAAATTTCGATTCATATTGCGAAGTGTGCGCTCTAACTCGTGCTATAGGGAAACAACGGTCTCTCTTCCTCTCCGGTGTATTTGGAATACACGGAGGTAGTTCTGAAAAGAAATTCAAAAATATAAAACAAGATTAAAATCAGAAACTATAAACTAAAATATATCATAAGTTCAAGTTAATCTAAAAGCTCTAAATTCCCCGGCAGCGGCCGCCAAAATTGATACGCTCAAACTTACGTCTTAAATAAGAAGCTAAAGCGTCGTGTCAAGTAAATAACCAACTCGTGAGGTGGGAATCGTTTCCCACGAGAAAATAGTCTAGACTAACTTCAAATGTTTATTACGATTGTTCGGTTGAGACTTCCTAGAAAGTAAAACAAAAAGGGGGGTTTGTATTTCCGAATGAGTAAAATAACTACGAAATTGAAAGAGACAATTACCAGTTTTTGAAGTGGATTTTAATCAATTAATCAAAGTAATAGGGTTTACGTGTTCCCCAAGGTCATAACTTGATAATTCTAATTATAACAATTCTTTCTAGTATCTTGCAGCAAAGTGAGGTGTAAGTATGTATTTCTAAATCCTTGGTCCGGCCATCTTAGAAAATTCCACTGCACCTTGGTTCGGGGACTACGGTGTTGCTTTCCTAACCCTTATCTTACCTCTATATTATTAAGCATATTCGAGTATTTGACTAAGTTATTACCTCGACCACTCAATTAATAGACTATAGATAGTATACACTAAATTATGCTAATATTCTTTTCCTATTACTGACCTCCTTGGTCCCGCGAAGTAGCCATTAGGCGTAGTTCTAACGTTTTGATCATCCGTTAAAAAGATTATAAGCGAAAGAATTATTAATACTGCCAGACAATATTCTAGAATTGTTAGTTTAGCTAGGGTTATATCATTATTTGCCGATGAGTTCCCACAACCCTAGTTAGGAGTTAGTTACTCATAGCCATAAACACAATATTCAAATCTATTAAAAAGAATTAATGTACTTACTTCAATGGAAAAATAAAAATCCAAAAGGTGCTTGATTAATCACCAAAACTCACTTGCAATCAATGATAATCCGAAGTCTAACCTAATACAAAGAAAGAGTTAATAATATGATGTCTAACTATCCGGTTTTTGTCTAACCTCAAAAACGAGGTTTTTCGAACTATTTATATAAAATAAAAACCTACTTAACAAGAATCTAATTGACTGGAAATCTGCAAAACGCGGGGCTGGGCGAGAGACCATGCGACGGCACCGTCGTGTCATGAAGGACCGTTCATGGACTCCGTCGTCCATACTTTGCCACTTTCTTCTGTTCTCTCTGCATTCACCTCGACGGCAGTATGACGGAACGTCATAGGGCCACAACGGTCCGCGCGTGGTCTCAATTTCAAAATACTTCAACTCTCGGGAATCTGGGTATCTGGGATTCACTTCTCCAAAACTTCACGAGAACCTGCAAACGCGACCGTCACAAGCTTCGTAATCCCACACTTGGGTCAGACTTACCCATCTTCCTTCAGCAGGCCTTCTCGACACTGCCACCTACGGACCGTCAAAGCACGACGGACCGTCATCAGCTCCGTAGGTGGTCTCTTCGCATTTCTCTCTCAAAATCTCACATTGTCTTTGGAAGTTTCCTGCAAAATAAAGAGAAACTTATATTAAAAATTAGCACAAAAAAGGACCTTTGGACGCACTAAACTTAAGGAAAAAGTTATTAATGATACCTGAAACCACGGCTATATCAAACATGAACAAAAGCTTTACACCCCCCGAACACTTTTAGTGATCATAAGACAACATCCTTATCCAAACCAAACTCTGTTGGAACATCACCATCACAAGAAACAACATGAGACAAATTGATAACATAAGCAACAATGTAAGTTCTTAGCCCAAAAAGAATTTGGAAGTTTAGCTCTGAAAGGGCACCACATCTATCTTAACTAAACTTTGGTTCATCCTCTCTGTCAAAACCAATTATTGAGGAGTCTTATGGAGGATTCTTCTGTGACGGAAATTCTTGCAATTTGCAGTTAAGTAGTTATCAAAGGGACAACTATAATCGCCACCATTATCAGTGCGCCAATACTTTCAATTCTTTCTGTTTACTCTAGATAGCTTGAAACTTTTTAAACCATCCAGCATTGTCTTTGAATTGTGAATTTAAAGGAATACCAATTCTTGCGGAGACGGAATGTCATCAGTGAAGTAGCAAAGTAAAGTGAACCACCTTTTGACTTCACTTTGAAAGGACCACACACATCTGAGTGATACTAGCTTCATAGCTCAAATTAATTTCTTGAGGAGGATGACTGTGAAAAGAAACTCTTTTCTGTTTCCCTTGCTAACCAGGAACACATCTTTTCACCTTTGTTTCATATCAGCAAGCAAATGCTTCTTAGCCAAAATGTGATCCCACTCCTCGCTCCTCTGCTAAGCATCTGGTAGCAATTCTGATGAAGTCTCGCTCTTCACCAAATTATAGAGTCACCAAGGAATTGATCCTCGCTGTAGTATAAATTGAATGTTTTCTTCCTCGAGCTAAAATAAATGAGCCTATCGGTGAGCTTTCTTTGGCCACTGAACAAGTCATTGAATCCTCATATCTAGTGGATCCTAAGAGATTCAAATAAGAGAAATGTCTGGAGCATGCTTGACATTCTGAAGGACCAACGTGTTGAACTAGTATTGGTTTTCAAATAAGTAGTGCAAAAATACCGAACACCTTAACCTCACCAGCATTAACTATAGTTAACACCTCAGAGTTAATAGAAGGTATAAGATGAAAAGAAGTCTTTTCTTGGTGTGACATCTGATGTGGCTTTCCAGAAGTTCTACTATCTAATTGTATCGAATACAAAAATTGATGGTTTGTCTTCCACAAGCGAGAGAAGGTATCTTGGACAATAACAACAACATTATTTTTTCATTGTTTTCTTCACCTTTTCACATTCTTTAAGACTGTACTTACAATTGTTTGCAAAATCTTTAATATGTTCTTTCTTTCCACAATGATAACATATATATTTGATCTTGAATTTTGACTTGTTTGCTTTTACATTAATATAGGATCTTTTGTTCTTCTGTCTCCCTCGATCTTCGTATATTAACATCTGAATCTGAATTTGAAGATGGGTCTTGAGATTTTCTTCTAAACCTCTGCATTCAAACACCACGACTTTGCCAATTCATGGTAACTTTCCAACAGCTGGTATAATTTGTTAAAGGGAAACACGAAGAGTTTCCCAAGATTCGGACTTAGAGTTTTAAGAAGTCAAAGTCCGGGAATTTCATCATCAAAATTAACACCCATTCCTAATAGCTGATCAAAAAATACCCTGAAAATCATTTATTTATGATCAGAATAGCACAGTCTTCCTTGTATTAAAGGTAATCAATGCTTTTTTAACAGACGACTTGTTATTGCCAGTTTTGAAGCGTAAAAAAGTCTCAACTTTTCCCACAATGTTCTACAAATGTGTCTCATCACAATATGGTGCGAACATATATCAACACATTGTCTTATCTATCCACATACTTATTGCGTTCAAATTCCTATTTTATAGGTCACATTCTAGGGTTTATGAGCACAAAAATTGAAGATGCATCTTCTTCACGAACAATAGCTCTTTCATCTTGCTTCGTATGTTGACAGTTTTTTTGTTTAGACATACCATCTTGATATATTCCCGTCCATATAGAAGAACCTTAGCTATGATACCAGTTGGTGTGATGAAAAGATGAAATTGAAAACTCTAACAATAAAGCACACCAACTTTAACGTGAAAAAATCCTTTTAAATCGAACGGTAACCACCACGGGATCGACAAGATCCGAATTCTTCACAACCAATAAGAGGGTGTAAATATTATTCTAAGGGGCTACACACACAAGTGACAAAAGAGAACAACAATAGTTAACACAACAAAAGTAAATGAAAGAAACATCACTAAAACTAACTTATGTTGGGACCTAAAACAAGAATTATTATGACCTTAGGAATCGATCTCCAACCGTTTGAATTAATAAACAATATGTAAGGAATACTTAATCATGAATTTCAGCATGATCCAACGGTTAGTTTAAGCAGAGGAAAATACAGATTCTGAACGTTGCGTGTCGGAGAAGGACGAAAAGACTGCCAGCCAGCAAAAGAATAATTTTCAATCTCTGTTCTATGGTGAAAGTTGAAAGTTCTCTCAAAAACCTATTTATGTTATAATGTCTTTCAAAGGAAAAATCAATGAGCAAAATTGATTTATTCAATCAAGATCTCCTCTATTTAAGAGTATGTTGTTTTCCTTACAAAGGCAAAACCAACTACAAATAGGATTACAATTCCAATCCTTTTCCTAATAGAATTGGAAACCAAATAAGTAGAATAATTTCAGCTCTTTTCCAAGTAGGATTAGGCCATGGGCCTTTGGCTTGAACATAGGCAATAGTCCAATAAGAAGATCGATCTTATGAAAGAAGTATACATGAGCTTGGAAACACAACAGTACGTGTTTTTGCTCAAGAGTGGCTCGGCTCGTGTTAGAAGAATTTGATTCTACTGATTGTTACCTTTGGAATCTTTTTAAAATAATAAAATTCAGCTCCCATCACTCCCATGACGACAATCTTAAGTGTCTCTTGTCTGCACCACCCAATGATCCCCAATGTCGCGTTCTCTTCCTAATTTATCAGATTACTCCTCCCACTAATGATGACAAGGATGAGAATTCTAATGATTGCGTACACAATGAGACTCCTGCTCCTAATGATGATGACAATGAGAATCCCTGTTATTACACAATACCAATGACAATGAGAATCCCGAACAATGATGATAATGACGATGACAATTCAGATGATGACGACACAGATTCTAATGATGATGACATAGACAATGATGATGATGATGATGCAAACCATAACAATCTCGATGAGACTGCGCCTCTTCCTGCTCTTTACTTTTGCAAGCAAGGTTATGATGAAGAATTTCATAAGCAAGATCTGAAATCAGTTGTTGGAGATAACGCATTTTTAGGATGGACAGTATTGAAAGGAGATTTTTATGTATTAACATGGGAGACAAGTATTCTACTCCCTTTGGATGTAGATGATTCATCAGGAACAATATCAGATACACCAATGACTAATCGGCCTCCATATGATTACTTCTCAAAATACTTAGACTTGTCACACTTTGAGAATTACCTCATTCAATATGAAGACAAGCTCTTATACATTCAAATTTTGTTCTACGGAAGGGAATATGGCGATGTTTACAAAATTATAGTATTCCGATTTGATTTTGTAAATCAATCGTGGGAAGACATGAAAGCATTGGTGAAACTACAATTTTATTAGGTCCTTATTCTGGAGGAACACATCCTTATTTTGCAGAAAAAAAAATCCCCCCCCGCACATCACCTCTCTCCTTCCTCAATCCAGTCGCCCCCCCCTCTGTCCCTACCCACCCTACCATTTTTCCACACCTGTTGTTTACCAAGAGATTAATCTTAAAAAAGCATCTAATACTTCACCTAAGGGTGTTACTCTATTAATTCAATTGGAAATGACCCGAGTTAAGTAATGGTATCCATCCTTTGCCCTAATATTTCTATGACAAATCCTTACTCATTTTGGTTAACGCTCATGGCGACTTGATTCTGTTTATCTCTATCTATACAATTTTTCACTTGTATTTGTCTTTATTGAAATTTATTAAAAACATATAACATATATTTTTTATTTTTGCACAAACATTTGGAGCATATGCACCTATGCGAAGAGTAGTGTTAAGTTATTGTTAATGAGTACGTATTTCAACTATCCAAATTGTGCACAAAAGGCCAATGGTTCATTTTTTGTCTTCACTTTAGAGTCTCATGGATTTACATCAACGCAAATTTCTCTGAGTAGAATGTAATGTGATGTGAATATTTGTTTGCTTTTCATTCAACCCAGAAGAAATTTGAGTTTCCATTAATGTTCATCTATTTAAGAAATTTGTGAATCATTCTAAAATAAATTTATAATTATGTATACTTTTATTGAAACTAATCTACTGAGATATATACAATAGAAGTGTTAGAAATCATATCACAAAAATCTAGATTAATATGACTCATGTTTCATGATTTTAGATGACTTTATCTGGACAAATCTGACAATATTGTAGAAGTTTTTTCATTCGATATAATATCACATATGAGTGATTTGTGATCAGGGTTGAATTTGTCGTCTCTCTCCTGCCATCTACGTAACAAAGGTGGGAGAGTCAGTTTGGCACTATCATCATCAATTTGATAATCATTTTTCTCATAAGAAAATACTTATTTTGTACAATCCAATTGTTATGAGAGATTCTGTCTATCTTCTTGGGATGAGGGAAATCTAGGGATCATAACGTCTGTCGAACGCGACTATTGAGGAAGAAAAAAAAGTAAAATGATATATGTAATTAAAGACTTTGATCACGATTGTTTGGTTATCGTTTTTCATATGGATATTAAACATACCTACAAGTATGGAGTCACTAACCATACCTTGATAAGAGAGATTGTTTGATCTTAATGAAAAGACTCATTATACTACATGACAAACATAATAGTATATTCTTCTGTTTAAAAAAACAGAAATATTATTCATATGATTACTTGACCAATAAAGGGGTTTCCGATACATATTATCTTCACATTGGAAACCCCACATCGTGTGTATGAATTGACGATTATATTTTTATTTTTATTTTATGTAGTTATTCATTTTGCACTTTTTCTTTACGTTCATATATTATAGACTCAATATAGCATATGGTGATTATTAATATTTTGCACATTTTCTTAGTTCATATATTACTGACTCTACATAACATATAATGATTGTTAATATTTTACACCTTTTCTTTATGTTCATATATTACAAATTCAACATAACATAATGTGATTGTTAATACATCCGTCTAATTGTCTCTCTACTTTTTATTAAACGAAATTTTTTTAATGGAATCTTATTATATCCTTCAAGATTTTACATTTTAATTACCACACAATAAATGCTCAAGATATAATATATATTTATCTTTTTAAAGTTATTGTCGTGGATGATGCTTAATTGATTGTTAGCATATATTATACTAATACGTTATTTACTATTACTTACTTATATATATCTACTACTTATAAATAAGTGATAATAAGCACACAACTGAAGGTCAAAATGTGTGCTTAAGCTATGTGCTTATTTACATAATCAATTGTTTGGTCTACTGATATAGATTTGAGATTCTAGCCCCATGTTCTGAGGTTGCTTTAAATGTGTGGTTCCGCACTATAATTAACAACATATTGACTTGAAATTTATTTGTAATACATATATTGGACAAGAAAAGTAACATTATTATTTAAATTACGTGAAGGTACTATAAATTACAATGATTAACAACTAAAAATATTTAAAAATTATATTAAAATATAATTGACTCTCTAAATTTTATTTGCGTCACATATAAAAGGGACAAAAGATAATAAATATTGAACCCGTGCTAACAGAGACGCATGTGTCAGATACTTATTAATAAGATATAATAAGTCTACAACACACGGTAATCACACACGAGGTGGTCAACATGCGTGATTGAAGTAAATTGAATTTGAATGAGGTCAATTTAGTCAATTGTCATATGTTATAGAACATTGTAATTGGCTGAAAAGGATCTTCAGTATTGATATAATAATAATTATTTGTACTTCTTGTCAAAACTTCCCCTATGCGGCAAAGCTTATATTATCAACCATGTGTTACGTGGTGAAATCAAAGACATCTTCTTCAGACAAGTCATTTTAAGTGGGGGTAGACCTAGATTTATATATATATATATAGATATCTATCTATATATAGATATATATATTATATCATATATTCTTCGTTTTATATATGTCATTCTTTTTTATTAAAAAATAGATAATATTTAATATGATTTTGTTTACAAAAATAAGGGCGTAACGTAATAAGGACATCTTTCTATTTTATTTTTGTGAGATATTAGTTTTTAATACATATATATTTGTCTAACATAGAAAATTAAGTAAATAATGCATGTTCATTGATCAAATTAAATTGTCAAAAGAAATAAATTCATATTCACCGATTAAAAACTTGACTTCAAAAAATAATAAGAATAAAATAGTAAACTTAGTTAGTATAAAATAGGAATGGAGTGAATATAAATTAATTCTCTACTAGTAGCATACAAATAGAGAATTAAGATACCCTCACTTTTTCTATATGACATCTTTATTATAAGTATTTGGTCCATAATTCATGCTTGTAATTTCATAAAATCAATGCATAAATTACAATATTTTTCTTATTTTACTCTTATGAGTTATTATCTTTGAAAGTATATATTTGACAAATCTAGATAAATTAAGTGAATAATTCATATTCATTGGTCAAATTAATTAATCAAAATAAATTAATTTATATGAATGATTGAAAAGTTGACTTCAAAAAAAAATTATACAAGGGTAAGCAAAATAGTAAACTTACTTAATTTCTTAATGCATATAAATTCAAAAATAGTAATATATAAAAAAAAATAAAGGAAGTATTATGTTATACTTTATTAAAGAATATAATATTTGAATAAATTACATTTTTTTTTACAGGTCGTAGGCAAAGGAGCCCTTTTCCCATCAATGGAATGTAAAGGAGGAGCCCTTTTCCCATCAACATAAGTTGAGGAGTGGAGTAGAAAAGAAACTCAAATTATGTAAAAAGTACTATCATTACAATATTTAATAATTAAAATATTTTTTAAAACATATATACAATTTGGTAGACTCTTCAAATTGTACTTATGTCACATAAATTAGAACAGATAAAATAACACATATTATTTAAAAATAACATAAAAATATTATAAATTATAATAATTAACAATATATATTTTTAAGTGTTATTAGAACCAATGTCACTAAAGGCTTTAGGACAAATACAAATTAAAAAGTGTAAATTACCGCTAAAGATATATATTTAGCGGCAATTACAAATTAATTACCGCTAATATTTATTTTTGGTGTAGTGGATATTTTATTTATTGTTAAGAGGAGTTGATAAAAAGAAAAGGCATTGCTAACTAATGAAAAAATAAACAAGAACAGAAAGAAAATGATTAATCATTCCCTTTTTCAATCCAAATGCAGGACCTTGGTTGAACTAAGTTAAAAATATTTGAATTTGAGTAACCTTTGATGATGGAGTAATTAAAAGAGTAATATTTGTAATTGGTCAAACAGTAGAAAACATCTTTGTTATTGTTGTGGAACATTGAGAAGTATATCTTGTTTCCTAGCCCATGTGCTACATATGTTCTCAAGTACGATCCTTCAAAGCTCACAAAGAATGTTTTATTATTGTCCAAACTTGTTATTTTTTCCCTCTCCAACACTTCTCCATTCAATTTGTATCTCCAAACCTCTACCTTCCCTTCGTCACGACTTAAAAACAAAACTAACATTCCTCCATTATCGACGTCTTCTACTATGTATGCCTTTCGAATTAATCTTTGTTTTGAACGCGAAAAGTGTTTCCCATCAAATTTCCATTTAGGTTTCTGTGCAGCTGAGTTTTCCTTGATGCTTAGTGTTCCCAAATTACCATTATCTCCCAGAACGTAGATAATATTGTTTTTGAAAACCAAATTACTTTTTCTCCAGTTTGTAGATAATATTGTTTTTGAAACTCTATGGTATTATCTCCAAGTTTGATGATGTATACATCTGGGACATAACCACCTGTTTCTAAACCAACAACAATCCGAAGATGATGATAATGACGATGACAATTCAGATGATGATGACACAGATTCTAATGATGATGACATAGACAAGAGAGTCTTGATAATGTTGAAAACGATGAAAATCCCAATGATGATGTTGTTGCAAACAATGACAATCCGAACGATGATGAGAATACACCTTTGCCTGCAGTTTACTTGTGCAAGCCAGGTTATGATGAAGAATTTCATAAACAAGATCTGAAATCAATTATTGGAGATAACCGTTTTTTAGTATTATGGACATATTAAGGAGGAATTTTTATTGTATTACAATGTCAAGTAACACAACTTCTACCTCCGTTTGGATGTAGATGATTCATCTGGAACAATATCAGCTACACCAATGACTAACTAACCTCCATATGATCACTTCACAGAACTCTTAGACATGCCATACTTTAAGAGTTACCTCTTTCAATCATCGTCTCACGAGGAAGAGGTTGAGCTATTATATGTTCACATATTGTTATATGGAAGGACCCATGTTGATGTATTCAAAATTACAGTATTTCGGTTTGATTTTGTAAAAGCATTGTGGGAAGAGATGAAAAGTATTGTTGAAAGGGCAATTTTTTCTGATATTTCTTATGGTGGAACATGTTGTACAAGAGGCTCTAATATTAAAAAAGAATTTATATACTTCACCGAGGGTCGTTATATCTATATTTTCAATTTGGAAACACAGAGCATTTTGCTATCCCTTCCTTGCCCAGAGATTTCTGTGAAATATCCGCGCACCTACAGGTTAACTCTCATGGCCACATCATGTGAAAGTCTCGAATTAGAGCACTTGATTTATCTTTCAAATGTTTATATATTTTCTATGAGATGTGAAAGTCATTTTTTATTGTATTGTTAATTTAAATACTATATTTGTTTTGATTGTTACTCAAATTCTTACTGTATTATATTGTTACAATACGAAAAGTTCTATTTTGACTAATACCTCGTTAAATTAATACTATTCTTCTCGTTTTATCTCTACCTTAATTATCAATCGAATTTAGTTTTGTTAAAAATGCACTTCTTCATTTAACAGTTCTCTGACAATCCAAAATAGAACAGGAAATGCATAATCACGCAACAAAAATTGAAAACACAACTATTAAAATTATTGGATCTTCCAAAACACAAGGATAATCCAACATCAATAACTCAATTGAAACATGAAAGAGCCTTACTTGGAGAATGTTGAAGAGAAGAACTGAACTTTGATGTCCATAGATGGTGGAGCATAAATGAAGAAGATACAGAGTAATGTATACATTGATAATACAGTTTGAAGTCACGCCCCGAAAACAATGAAACAAACATGTTAAAATAAGCCTTTTGTAATATAAGAGTAATAATAAATAAATAAAAAAGTGAAGTAAAGTAGAATAGAATACATGAACTTTTTACCATAATAGTTCAAACCTCATGTAGTAATATTTTTGCAAAGAAAGAACAAATTTACTATGAAGATTGATCTATATGAGGCTTAAACTATTACGGTTACCTCATATAATATTTGAAATAGTCAAACATAAATTAGTTTTTTCAACCGTCATTTTAAAAAAAGTATTTCGAGAAATAGAACCTCTTAGTCTGATGGTTAAGGTTTCGAAAATTAGTTGTTATATGGTTGTGTGCTTAGTTGCGTTGACTCTTCACTCTTGACGCAATACTTGTTTTGATTCTCCAAAATACACTACTTTGGGCAAGTGCGACATGCACCCGTTGACATTTTTGAAGAGTCCAAACAAAAATCATTAGTAACCTTGTGCAACATTCAGTCCCAATTAGTAATGATGAGGTTGTTGGGATATGTGCTATAAACCATGTGATAAGAAATAATATTTATTAGAGAATAAATATTTGCTCCAAGTTCATAGATCATATATTCGTTTATGGTGTCTATTTACTTCGAAGTAGATGATTAGTGTGTAGAGGTTTTAGCTATAAACAGAGGATAGGATTTAATCATCGGTTCGTATAAGTATAAAGTTTTTTGGTTCACAACTCTCGGATAGAAATTGAAAATTCCATGCAGGTACGATTGTTAGCACAAGAATATATGTAATTATCTTGATAATAAAACGGATAGTTCCCCAAAAACTCTTCGTTTAGACATTGTGTTAATTAACACGGGAACGAGTAGAGCTAGTTGTTTTAGACTGACTGAAGAAAACGTATTTCTCTAAAACTATTCAACTGTATTATATTCTTAATCCCTGATATAACTATTATGATTTGTATATATTAATTGTCATTTTGATTTATTAAAAGGTGAGATTCTGAGATGGGTCAATATGTCTGGTAATTTGGATGATTATAATATATATTGGTGCAATACTAAGTTAGTTGATGGAATCCATGTCTCGTTAATGATTGGTTGATATGCCTTTTTGAGAAATTTATAACTTTTTATTGTGTCAAATCTTGCAAGTGGATTTATGAATCCGACACATGAAATAAGTTAAGTAGTGCTCTAAAGAAAATTAATCATTAATTTAAATTTATCAGTAATTTAATTTATTGATTAGTGTCTGAAATGTTAACATGGGAAATTACACAAGTGTTTAATGGGTAATTATGAAATAGAGGAGTGCAATTACGAATTTCTATTGGAATGATTTGTAATTTATTATTAATAATAATTCAAATTAATTATTTAGGATTATTTCCACAAAAGGAAGCCTCCGGTAATTAATATGGGTCCTTATTAGATGCGCATATGTAACTAGAACTCAGCATCCGATTTTATGCAAAAGGAAGAATAATATGGATTTTTCTAGTCTTCTAGAAAAACTAATTTTCTAGTCCTTTGTGGATTAAGAAGACACCTCTATAAATAGGGATTCTCCTAACCTAGCAAATAGAGGAATTAGTTTTCTATTCAATACTTGTCCACCCAAGTATTGATAGAGTTCGGATGTGACTTGGGATCACTGCATAAGACCATAGCTATCTTGTAGGTATTTATCGAATTAACTTTCAATATGTTTATGTGTACTAGCAGGATTAATGTATTCTAGCATAAATGGTATTGATTGTCTATTATTCATGTAAGTATTAAAGATCCTAATATGCTTGCGCTGTGCATATATAGGTCTAACAGAAGTCTAATGTTATATATATTATATTATTATTATATTATATAGATATAATATAATATATGATATATATAGAAAGGAGATATATATAATATATATACAATATCTTATAATGTTTAAGTATATAGATACAATAGGTCCTATTTGGAGTTGGAGTTTGTGGAGTTTTAAAAACTTAAGGATTGTCTGGAGAGACAATTATTAAAAATTCTTTATTGGTAGAATATAATTTTAGGGATTATTTATAGCACATTTTTTGTTCAAGACTTTTTTTTTATTTTAAGTTTACATACATTAAACTTAGAGTTTTAGCTTCATTTTTTTTTGTTGATTGTGTTTTTATTCATACTGAATTAGTTACTCTTTTATGCCTTCATATTTGTTGGCAATGATTTTCTTAAAAGGATTGAAGTGCTTATTTGCAATAAGAATACACGAAAAATTATAGTGTCTTAAGTTTTTTTACTATGAGAAAATGCAGATCATCTTAGTTTTTGAGTTAAGTAATTGATGTGTACCTTTGCCTGCCAAGATGAAGTTCAATAGTGTATCAGACAAATACTTTAAATTTGTTTTAAGTTAGTAACAGACACCTTGATAAGTTTCACTTAACTGATATGTTGGATCTCGTGATAATCTATGCAAATAATACCATTTGAAAGAAACCTTTGTTTAAGGTATTTAACATTTTCAAGACGTGGTTCATTGAATGCTAGACAATCACATCTACTTCAATTGAACTCCATCCTAGTAGCCTCTGTACTGCACCCTAGATCATCAATCAATTGTCTTATTTTCATAGCATCCTCCCACGTCTCTGTAGTGGTGTAAGTGCTTGATGATAGAAAATAATTTTCACATAATTATTCATTATATACTTCGCCAAAAATTCGCAGTATCAAAGTCCCCCTAATTAAATAGCTACAAGCTAGCACTACTTTCACCAATGTCACGGTATCCCCTTCAATTTTCTGCTGCATAGATACCGCAAAAAGATCAATATTCATGATATCTATACATTGACTCATAACCCAACAAATCAATAATTGGTACATTGAAGACAAGTATATTTCAGGTTACTTTGTTCATGGAATGAGAAAAAAACTAATTTTGAAGCCAAGATGAACAATACTATTGACAACATTTTTTTCATGTGCGAAAAAAACCTTAAATAAGTTAAGTTATGTAAAAAAGATATATATATATATTATATATATATATATATATATATAATATATATAATATATATATATATGGAGTTTACAGTAGATCGCCCATAAGAAAGACACTAGGCTTCCACGTTTCATTTGACATTCATAATATAACAATTATAATATCATAAAAAGTCTAGGATAAATCTCACATTTAAACCATCTAAATTGAATACAACATTCGGTCATAGACCTTACTTCATTACAATAAAAGACACATATAAGCATATACAACAATCATCTTCAATCGAAAACGGAAAGAACTAAATGTCTTTAAACTAGAACAATATCAATAGCTAGATAGTAGCATCGTTCTCGAAAGGTGAGGACCTACCAAATTGGAGAATGAGAATCCAAGTTATCTTCAATGGCCCTCTAAAAGCTCAACGGCTGGAACATACATAATTGTTGAAACATAGAAATATAGGTTAGTACACCACTTGTGCTACGTATGGAAACATGCACATAAAACATTTGAAAGAATGCATGAGAAAGGGACATTTACTTTAGAAAACATGTTAAGTTATTTGGAAATCTTAGTGCACATAGAAGAGAGCATATACCACATAAAGATCACAATAGCATAAGTCATGTTCATAATCAATACAACTTAACATCAAACTATGTTTACAAGTACAAGACAACACTCTCAAGTATTAATCAAGTAAAATGTTATAAGAACATTCTGAGTACATAACCAAAACAACCCCTAACATCATGTTATAAAAACACCGCACATTAAGAGTTCATAACATTACATCATGTGCAATACCTCTATCATAACCCACCATCAAGGTCTACTCGGTGTGTAATAAACTAGCAAAGCCTCATAACAGTACTCAACCAAGAACCAAACAAAGGATAACAAGTATTGTCAAACTTCAGTATAACATTAGCATCAAGAGTCACATCGAAGACATAGCTATATATACCCAATAGATGTTCATAAGTGAAGGGCTAACATCAGATAGGATCATCAACATGTATAGTCAACATTTGTATAACTTTAATTTATATTCCAGCAAAACAACCTTCTCAGAACTTTCCGCAAAGAACTAGTGCAGATGGATAGGTAGACGTCTCATAACCCTACCTAGACTAAAGTCAACCCCTCAAGTCACCCTAAATAGTAGTGTTCTTTCTTTACTTATTTACTTGCGGGAACACTACCTTAACCGACATCAGACCACATGAGTAAATATGGAATCCGGTGTCATGAAACCTCACACCCAAATAAAGGTGGACTTACTATCCAAGTAGGATTAACAAAAACATGACATTTAGCTTTAGGGTCCACTAGCTAGTATTCCTATGGGGGCGACATAGTTCAAGAGCTAGGAGATATACTTGGGAAACTCTTAATAAGCAATACATTATAGTCTCCAATCTCATGAGTACAATAGTGAATCTACCTTCCCAATAAACCTACCTTCCCACATTGGGAAGGGACACTCCTCACTACTAGTTCACTCGGTGCTAAGCTAGAGTCCCTTTTTTAAATATCTTTCAGTCATCTTTTAACAATCATAACTTAGTATAGGCCATAGGAGACTAACCCCTTGTATATTCATAGTCATTATCTCATTAGGAATTGCATGAGAATATTCTTTCAATACAACACTCATATGTGAGATTAGTACATCATCATATCATATCATAATAAGGCACATAGGCTATTCATATCCAACCTTATATTTTTACATCTTAAACATAATCTCTGCACACATCACATAAGCAATACATTGCAATTTCAGCATCATTACAAAACCACCTACTTGAATCAAAATAACAAGATATGCTTCATGAACGTAATCACCAAAAGACAAGCCTCACAATTTGAAGTAAAAAGGTTAAGATCACCAAAGGTCTTAACAATTCTCATTCAAAAAGTTATATCATTGGATGTTATTACCCTTGACCAATCCAATTTCATCCATAAATATGTGTAATAAAATCATTAACAGTTAAATTACCACAAAATAGTAAATTACATTCAATACATCAATTCAACATGCTTTTCATACCTAGGGTTAGGAACAAATTGGGTCAATTCATGTCTTATTCACATATATACTAGTATAATCACCATAAATATCATAATGCACAATACTACATCATAAAATAAATCATAATTATCAAAATAAACCATAAAAAAATACAATTAGAAGATCAATTTGCATTCAGGAAGGAAACACATATGAAATCATCTTTAGAATAGAAAAACCAATTTGGAAGACTCCTTGGGGAAAGGATAATCCAAAGTGTGAAAGGTTATCATACCTTGTTAATCTTTGAAGAATGATGGAGAAAAGTGACCTTATCGCTTACCTAGAACCCGTATACCTTGGTCTTTAATAGAGTCTTCTTTGGGAGAGAGAAAGTAGAGAGAAGGAAGAGTAATTTGGGTTTGGGAATTCTGGGGTGTTAAGTTGAGTTTAGGCTTAGGGTAGGTTATATAGTCACTTAACTAACTCAATTAACCACCCATTAACCCCTAATTAAACCCCTAAATAATTAAGTTGACCCAATTAAATTTAACATTGAAAACTCAGGCATGACATACGAGACAACCGACGGACCCCTTTCCCCAACCGTACTGCGCATCCGTAGTTTAGTTCAGAGAGTTGTCAAATTGACCATTTCTGAAAAATGGCTAAGTTTTGGTCGACGGAGGCATAGACTCCCCGTCGATTGACCTATGCCTCGTCGCCTGCAACCGTGGGTGGACACTGTCTTGTGACAGTTTTTTGGCCAAAATGTAAGGGTCCTCCTCAAGAACCCTTAGGGTAGTCCTTGGGGAATCGTACCCGGACGTTTCGACCATAAACATGTTTTAATATATATTTTACACCTTTCCACCAAATTTCATCAAATTCCAACTCCTAAAACCTTAGGAAATAGGCTAAGGCACACTAACACCTCTTTCACTAGTCTCCGGACGTCATGGACGTTTCCTGACGTCTTGACTCTAAAACCTCCTAAATGACTTATAAACATTATTTTTGACCTTAAGCCAGTGTGACAAATCTTTTACACTCATGTGAGGCTTTATATTAGGTTTTGGACTTTCGGAGTGTTACATTATCCCCCCTTAGAAACATTCGTCCCTGAATGACACAAAAATCTTTTTAAGGGAAAGGATATACTTAATACTAGCAGCCCAACAACAACAACATAACCAAAACATGAGTTACAACTCAAATCAACATAACAACATGACATTTGCACATGGCAACTCAAAATATCTTTTAACTTATATTAAAACTCAACATCACAACATGAGAAATTTCCTTCTCAACAACAACATGAGCTCAACAACATATAACGAGTCACTTATATCAAAAACTTCTTTCAGAATCACATCAACATGCTCAATATCATTTTATCAAGGTAAAAACATACCAAATACACAAATAAGTCTTTTCACGAAAAATCTCATTTTTAACCGAACTTTTACCATTTTTATGCACATCTTTGGAAAACAAGTCAAAATTCAACTTTACTCGTTATTTTAGTTATTAATAGGAAAAACTAACCCTAATTAGCACAGAGATGAGGATAATGGGACTTCATGTTGGCCTCGGCCTCCCATGTTTCTCCCTCAACTAGGTGGTTCTTCCATAACACCTTTACGGAAGACACCTCCCTGTTCCTCGACTTTTTCACTTGTCGATCAAGGATTTCAACCAGAATCTCTTCATAGGAGAGATTATCATCCACACCTAGAACTTCAATAGGAAGAATGGACTCAAGGTCAACAATGCACTTCTCAAGCATGGATACATGGAATACCAGATGAACCGAAGCTAGCTCACTAGGTAATCTCAACTTGTATGCAACGTTACCAACCCTTTGAAAAATTTCATAGGGACCCACATAACGAGGACTTAACTTTCCTTTCTTTTAAAATCTCACTACCCCTTTCATAGGTGAAATTTTAAAATACACCTTATCTCATTCTTCAAACTCTTACTCTCTTCTCCTATTGTCGGCATAAGACTTTTACCGACTATATGCTGTTTTCAATCGATTCCTTATGATATGAAATTTTTCCAAATTTTTATAGATCAATTCGGGACCAGAGAGTGAAGAATCGCCAACTTTAAACTAACCCACCAGAGATCTACCTCTCCTACCATAACAGTCCTCAAAATGAGCCATAAATATGGTCGAATGGTAACTATTGTTATAAGAAAACTCAACCAAAGGCAAGTGTCCATCCCAACTTCCCTTGAAATCAATCACACAGGCTCTAAGAATATCCTTAATGGTTTGAATAGTACACTCTGCTTGACCATCTACTTGGGAATGAAAAGTGGTGCTCACCTTTACTTGTGTACCTAACCCTTTTTGGAACGACCTCCAAAATCAAGACGTAAATTGAGCACCTCTATCAAAAATAATGGGTAAAGGGATACCATGAATACTCATAATCTCATTGATATAGATCCTTGCATACTCTTCCATCGAATAAGTAGACTTAACAGGGATAAAGTGAGCGGATTTTGTCAACCTATCCACCACCACCCATAAAGAGTCATTTTGCCTTCATTTTCGAGGCAAACCCTCTACAAAGTCCATATTAATGTCTTCCCACTTCCAAGCAAGACCTTGTATTTATTGAAGTAAGCCACTCAACTTTTGGTGCTCGACTTTCACTTGTTGGCAATTTGGACACTTTGCAACAAATTCTGCTATGTCTCTTTTCAAGCCATCCCACCAAAGTACTTCTCTAAGGCCATGATACATCTTCATAGAACCAAAATAAATCGAATAATGGGAACCATGAGCTTCCTCTAGGATCCTATTTCTCAAATCATCCATATTAGGCACACACAACCTCTCTTGGTACCTCAAAACACCATCTTCCCTTAAGGAGAATGACTCATTAAGCTTACCAAGAACCGATTCTATTAACTCCATCAATGATGGATCAAGGTGTTTCTTAGACTTTACCTCAACCACCAAAGAAGATTTAGAGTAATGATGGAGTATAAAACCACCATTAATAGAATTTTCCAATCAAACACCCAAACGAGCCAACCTTTAGACGTCTTTCACTTGGTCTTTCTTAACCTCTTCAACATGAGACACACTACCCATGGTCGTACGACTTAGAGCTTCCGCAACCACAATGGTTTTGCCATGATGATAGAGAATACTCATGTCATTATCTTTCAACAATTCCAATCACCTTCGTTGTCGGAGATTCAACTCCTTTTAGGTAAACACATATTGAAGACTTTTATGGTCGGTATACACATCAACATCAACACCATATAGGCAATGCCTTCATATTTTCAAGGCAAACACCATGGCCGCTAACTCAAGATCATTAGTTACGTAGTTATTATCATGAACCTTGAGTTGTCTAGGAGCATAGGCTATAACCATTCCGTGTTGCATAAGAATACAACCCAAAATTCAACACCGGGATGCATCACAATATAAAACAAAACCCTTAGTACCCTCCGATAAAGTCAACACAGGATCTGTGGTAAGCCTATCTTTCAAGATCTGGAAGCTTCTTTCACATGCCTCCAACCACTCAAATTTCACATTCTTTTGGGTCAAAGTAGTCAAAGGTATGCAATGCACGCAAAACCATCCACAAACCTCCTATAGTACCTGATAGACCCAAGAAACTTCTTATGTCGGTTGGAGCCAAAGGTCTAGGCCAATTTTTAACCGCCTTGGTATTCTTTGGATCAACCTCTACACCCCCACTAGATATGACATGACCAAGAAATGCCACTGACCTTAACCAAAACTCACACTTGCTATTCTTGGCAAATAATTGGTTTTGTTTTAAGACTTCTAACATCACTCTCAAATGCCCCATATGATCATTCTCATCATTCAAATACACCAAGATATCGTCTATGAAAATAATCACAAAGAAATCTAGGTAGTTTCAAAACACCCTATTTATTAGGTCCATAAATGTCGTTAGGGCATTAGTCAACCCAAAATATATCACCCTAAACTCATAGTGACCATATCGTGTTCGAAAGGCCGTTTTGGGAATATCTTCATCTTTCACCCTAAGTTGGTAATATCTCAACCTCAAGTCAATTTTGGAAAAGTAGCTTCCCCTTGGAGCTGTCAATCCGAGGGAGAGGATACTTATTCTTAATAGTCACTTTATTGAGTTGTCATTAGTCAATACACATCCTAAGCGACCCATCCTTTTTCACAAATAGAATTGGAGTACCCCATGGGTAAATATTAAGTTGAATGAAGCCTTTGTCTAGTTAATCCTTAAGTTGAGCCTTCAACATGTTTAATTCGTCTAGATTCATCCGATAAGGAGGAATTGAAATGGGATTTGTATTAGATAGCAAGTTAATACCAAAATCACTTTCCTGTTCAGGAGGAATTCTGGGAAAATCATTAGGAAAGACCTTCTAGAATTCCCTCACTACGGGGACTAACTCAATGGGAGGAACTTCGGAGTCTAAATCTTTTACTCTCACAATATGGTATAAACACCCTTTAAATATCATCTTACAAGCCTTTAGACAAGAAATGGTACCACCTTTAGGAATAGAACTTCTCCCTTCCATTCTAAGATGGGTTCATTAGAAAAATTAAACTTGATCATTCTTTTCCAACAATCAATGGAAGCAAAACAAGCAAGCAGCTAATCCATTCCCAAAATGACATCGAAATCAACCAATCAGTGCAATTATTTCATATGAGTAACGCTATTGACAAACATATAGGAATTTCTATTACCCTTTTTTTGCAACCAACCGACTACTACGGTGTAGTCACCGTAAAAGGTTCATTCAAGGTATCGGGTAAAATATCAAACTTTCTAGCTACCAAAGGAGTAGTAAACGAGAAGGTTGTATCCCGATAAATTAAAGCATAAACATTTATAAAGAAGATTTGTAACATACGGGTCACCACATCAGGAGAACTCTCTTGTTCACCCCAGAACGAAGAGCATAAAAGCGATTCTTTCTTGGAGTATCAACATTAGAACCACTTGCTTGAGCTTGATCGCCACTCTTGTCTTGCCCCTTCATATTAGGGCAATTCCTAACCTTGTAACCACTTTACCACACCCAAATCAATTTTCCGTCCCAACTAGACACTAACCCCAATGTTTTTTGTCGTACTTTCAACAAGTAGGCTTCTTGCTTGGTGAACTAGTACATCTTCCCTTTAGATACATAGGTATATACACCCTATCATCACGAGCCTTGAGAAATTTGGAAGGGACTTAATTGGAGAATCTCTTCTTGAATTTAGGCTTGTCTTAAATTTTCGACCTCCCCTTTGAAACAACTTTCAAAAGACTTGTCCTTCTTGGCCTCTCTATTCTTCCTCCTTAACCTACTCTCTTCCACTTATTAAGCATGAACCATTAGACGAGAGATATTCATATTATCATGAAGTATAACCGAACGACATTCTTCCACCAAGTCATTGGACACTCCCGTAAGAAAACAATTGATCTCATCCCTTGGGTTAGACACCAAGGGTGGATCATACTTAGACAATTTTGTAAATTTCAAGGAATAATCAATTACACTCTTAGCTCCTTGACGAACGTTGATGAATTCTTCCACCTTAGCTTCCCTCAACTCTCTAGGAAAGAACCTATAAATGAAGGCTTCCTTGAAGATTTTCCATGTCACGGGACCACCTCTTAGCACCTTATTATCTCTCCATTGGGTGTACCAAGTTTGCACCACATCTTTGAGTTAATAGGCAGCCAACTTGGACTTTTAACCTATAGTCCACCCATAGCAAATAGTTACTTATAGACTTCGTCCAGGAAATCCTGCTGGTCTTCATCCGTTGTTGACCCGCAGAACATAGGAGGGTTCATCCTAGTAAAGTCTCTCAAATGAGATGCCATGATGCTAGCATGTTGAGGCACGCGGATTGCAACTTTCCGATTCACTTGGGTCTTCATGGCTTGGACTTGAGAAGTTAAGACATTAGCTTGTAAATTCATGGCTTAGGCCAAATTGATAAAAATTGCATTTATTTATCCATCAGTCATCGGTGTAGGAATAATAGGAGTTTGATCACCCATAGCAACTTTTTCGAGTGGAGGGACTTGATTGTCTTGCAGAGGAGCTTGGTTGTTATGAGCCCCCGCATTAGCAATCCCTTCCTCGGCCCTTCATGCTGCTGCCCTTCAAGTATTCATACATATAACCACAATAAAGGCTTATGTAAAAATAACACATAAAGTATACTCTAATGGCACGACATAGGATTACAAGAAGATGAGAATTTCTTAAGCATCAATTAGTCTCTCATTCATAAGTGTGGCGCGCTTCACAATTATGAATAAGAATCTACATAGACGTAGTTTAGTGAGACATTCATGTTAATGATATTCAACTTCATACTCTAATACCAAGTTTGTCACATCATGGGAGTACCCCCTAGAAGTAACTGTTGTCGTTGTCCTCGAAGAGGACGTAGACTAACCTCTTAGCGTTCGTCACTATATTTCTTAGTTAAATTGCGGAAAATTTAAAAATTTCATTTACATCCTACCTTGAGGTTCCATCAATTCGTCTTGCTTACACATAATATATATATATATATTATTGTATAATATATTATTATATATATATATATATATATAATATGCTATATAAAGCGTCCTCGGAAGGTGAGGACCTACCAAACTTGGAGAATGAGAATCCAAGTTATCTTTAATATCCCTCGAAAAGCTCAACCGTTGGAACCTACATAATTGTAGAAACATAAAATATGAGTTAGTACACCACTTGTACTAAGTATGGAAACATGCACATAGAACATTTGAAAGAATGCATGAGAAATGGACATTTACTTTAGAAAACATGCTAAGTCATTTGGAAACCTTTAGTACGCATACAAGATAGCATATACCACATAAAGATCACAATAGCATAAGTCATGTTCATAATCAATACAACTTAACATAAGAACTATGTACAATAAAAGATCAACATCATCAATTATAATCAAGTAGACATTTATAATAACATTTTTGAATACATAACAAAAAACCCTAACATCATGCTATAAAATTAAAGCACATATAAGATTTCATAACATTACATCACGTGCAAGACCTCTACTCAAAACCCACCATCAAGTCTACCTGTGCAATGACCAAGCAAATCTATATTACCTTACTCAAACCAAGTAAACCAAACAAAGGATAACAAATATTATCTAACTTCATATAACATAGCATCAAGAGTAATCATCATCACACATAGTTGTATAAACCAATAGCATGTTCATAAGTGAACTAACATTATATAGGATCATCAAAATGCATAGTCAACATATTTATAACATTTAATTTATATTACATAAGAACAACTTTCCAGGACTTCCTCAAATCCAACTAGTGCAATGTATAGGTAGAGTCTCATACCCCTACCTATACTAAGTCAACCCTTCAAGTCATCCTAGTTAGTGTTCACTTCTTTACTTCATTTTACTTTCGGGAACATAAGCTAAATATGGAATTTGGTGTCATGAAACCCTATACCGAAAGAAGGTGGACTACTTGTCAAGGTAGTACCAAAAGATGAACATAACATTCTAGATGGATCCACTAGCTAGTATTCCTATGGGGTCAACATCGTTCAAGAACTAGGAGATATACTTAGGATCCTTTTTATGTGAATTTAATATACTCTCCAATATCATGAGTACAATAGTGAACCTATCTTCACACATTGGGAAGGGACACTCCTCACTACTAGTTCACTCGGTGCTAAGCTAGAGTCCTTTAAATGTCTTTAAGCCATCTTTTAACAATCATAACTTAGTATAGTGCATAGGAGAATAATCCCTTGTATATTCATAGTCATTAGCTCAATAGAAATTGCATGAGAATATCCTTTCAAATAACCCTCATATGAGAGATTAGTACATCATCATCATCATAACATAATAAGTCACATACGCAATTCACAACCGATCTTATAAATTTACATCTTAAACATAATCTCACACCTTCACATAATCAAATACATTTTCAATTATATAATCATAGCACCAACACCTAATTAATCAAATCACAAGATATGCTCATTGTGACTTCATCAAACAGTACAGTCATCACATTGAAGTACAGATTCAAGCATCACAAAGTCTTACAATTCTCTTTCAAAGGCACATCATTGTCTACCCTCAACCAATCCATTTCATTCCCTCAATAGGTTTATATACCACATCAATAGTAATAACACCATACTAGTGCAATTGCCTCAATACTAATCAATTCAAACAGGAGTTCATAACCTATGGTTAGGGAATTTGGGTCAACTCATGATTTATTCCACATACTAGGTTAAATCTTCAAGAACTATCATAACTGAACAATATTACAACATAATATAATCATAATTATCAAAATAAACCATAAATAATATAATTTAGAAGATCAATTTCGGATTAGGAAGAATACCATATGAAATCATCTTTTTGAAAACCAATTTTGGAAGAACCCCTTGGGAAAAGGAATACCAAAGGTGAAAGGTTCTCATACCTTGTTAATATTTGAAGAATGGTGGAGAAAAGTTACCTTATTGCTGCCCTAGAACCCTTAGACCTTGTTCTTCTATGGAGTCTTCTTTGGGAGAGAGAAAGTATAGACAAGGAAGAGCAATTTGGGTTTGGGAACTATAGGGTGTTAAGTTGAGTTTAGGCTTAGGGTAGATTATATAGTCACTTAACTAGCTTAATTAACCACTTCTTAACCCTAATAAAACCCCTAAATAATTAATTTGACCCACTTAAAATTAACAATAAAAACTCAGGCATGACCTACGAGATCACGACCTACAGTCCGTAGGTCAACCTACGCCCCTTTGCCCCAACTGTCCTGCACATCCGTAGTTTAGTTTAAAGAGTTGTCAAATTGGCCATTATGGAAAAATGTCTAAGTGTTAGTCGATGGAGGCATCGAAGCCCCATCGATTGACCTAAGTTTCGTCGCCTGCAACCGTAGGTGGACACTGTCTTGTGACAGCTTTTTGGCCAAAATGGAAGGGTTCTCCTCTAAGGACCCTTGGGGTGGTCCTTGGGGAGTCGTACCCGGATGTTTTGACCATATACATGTTTTAATATATATTTGACACCTTTCCACCAAATTTCATCGAATTATAACTCCTAAAACCTTAGGAAATAGGCTAAGGCACACTAGCACCTGTTTCACTAGTCTCCGGACGTCATGGACGTTTCTTGACGTCTTAACTCTAAAACTTACAAAATGACTTATGAATAATATTTTTGACCTTTGAACAGTGTTACTAACATTAGACACTCATGTGAGGCTCTAGAATATGTCTTGGACTTTCGAAGTTTTACATTTTGAGAGACACAAATTAATGACTATTCGTTGTCGCTCGTCCTAATGAAAGTTAGTATAGGAGGAGTGAACCTACAATGTGTTTTTGTTCACTTAATTAATGACGACTTGGAGATTAAAAGTTGAAATTCGGGTTTGTGAAATTGAAATCATTCTCGATCGGGTGTTGTTCAGAAGTTCGAGCAATTTTATTTTAAGTTTAGTGACGATTTGGTGGGGGTTTGGATTAAATTTCGAATAGAACCTCGTTGTTGAAGGACATCATATATGTGAAGTGTATATTACTCGTATATAGAGGTGTGAATGGGTGGGGTGGATTGAATTTGAGAATGTCAAAACTAAATTGAGTTAATATGTACCCGGATCATTGACTCATTTAAATGATACTTGGGTTGAAGTAGATTAAATTGATGGAGGCTAATTTATCATACTAGTATATTCTTGCCGAGCATAAGAAGTCCCAAAGTCTGATTTAGTACCTCACACAATTCTTAATTTGATGCTATGTAAAACAATCACCGATAAAAATTCTTATTAGGTGCTTTTTTTAAAAACGTCAAACATATCAAATTTCAGTGACACTAATAAGATAATCATGGCCTCTAGTTGTTATTATTAGAGTTGTCAATATGGGCTAGCCCACCCCATCCGAGCCAACCTATATAGGTTTTGATATTTTACAGGTCAGGATGGGCTAGCCCGTTTTTGGTATGGGCTAGAAAATGGTTGGTCCAACTCAAAAGTATGTGGGCTACAGGCTTGCCGGGCCAGTCCAATTTTTTAAAAATAATATTTTTTTATAATTATCAAATTAAATTATAAATTATAAATTATAAATTGAAAACATTTATAATAAATATCAACAAAATAATATTACATGATTTTAATGTTACTACTTGTTAATCAAATCCACAAATAAAATTATCTTTAGAATATTTATTAAGTTTTAACGTAATTTTTTTGAGTTTGGGCTCTCTTTAATTTTAAATTTTAACATTATATTATACTTTTTAATTAATTTTTATCGGCCCACGGGCCGTCCCTACCGATATTTCTCATGTCTCACAAATCAAAAGGTTTATTCAGGTCGGGCTAAAAAACTCTTTTCTTAAATGGGCTCCAAAAATCTTAGTTCACTTCCGTTAAATCTCATATTAGGACAGGTCAGCGCAACGGGTCTAGCCCTTACTGACGACTCTAGTTATTATCTTGTCCATAGCATATTTTCCTATGATCTCTAAGAATTCCGCCACGGCACCACCTCTTGCTCTGTAAATACTCCTTTGAATCACCCATTAACATTTAGCTTGAGAAGATTGAGGTTTGATTGGGGCAAACTGAACATTTTTATATATAAATAGTTTGGACCTACAATTCTCAATAGATAGACAAGGATGTGACCAATAGTGAAAAAATCAACCTTTTAAATAAGAGACGTGAGGGTGTTGATCTCTTGAATTACCATTCAACTATTAATTTTTGAATCTTTAAATCTATAGGCACGTTTACTCTTCTAAGATGTATGCCCATAATAATTTCAAACTCATACCCGAAATTCGTGTGGTATAAAATTATGAAAAAACAACATAACTAGAAAATATAACTACATATCTGTTAGGATATATATTATTAATCATGTGCTAAGAGAAAATATTAACTACAGAATAAATATTTGCTCAATTTTAATAGATTATATTTATGGTGTCTATTTCCTTATAAGTAGATATTTTATTGTGTAGATTTTAGCTTACACACGAGGATAAATCAAATCAGTTCTTATAAGTAAAGTTTTTGTTTTCAATCCTAGGATGGAAATTGACATGTCATCGTGTACGATGAAGCACAGATTATATGTAATTTTATCCTGAGTTATGATAACGTATAGTTTTCCAACTTCTTGTGCTAGGTACATTTTGTATGGATTGAACGAGACCGAATAGAATAGTTATTTTAGGATTGACCTGACAAAAACATATTCCTAAACTATTAAATGTATTTTAGTATTTTTAAATCCTGATATACACTATTATGATTTGTATATATTAATTTTGTTTTGATTTATAAAAAGGTGAGATTTGAGATAAGGTCATATGCCCTGGTAAGTTGGATGATAATTTTTTTGTATATCGGTGAATAATAATTAGTTGATGGAATCGATGTCCTCGTATAGAGAGATTATTGATATGCTTTTTTGAGAAACTTATAAGTTTCCATCGTGTTAATCTTGCAGTGGATTTATAATTCGACCCATGAAATATGGTAAGTGTGCTCTAAAGAAATTAATCTTAAGTTCAATTCGTTAGTAATTTAATTATATTGATTACTATTCTGAAATCTTAAAATGGAAAATTACATAAACGTTTAGTTGAAAATTACGAAATATAAATAGAGAGTGAAATTACGATTATAGTGGGAATACTTTGTAATTTTTACTGGTCAAAATAATTAAATTAATTATTTGAATTATTCAATCATAGAACCTCGTAATTTATTATATGGTCCTACGTGCTATATTTAACTAGAACTAACTCAGAAGTCCTATTTTTATGAAAGAAAAAAGACGAAGAATCTAGTTTTTTTTCTAGTTTCCCCCCCCCCCTTTTTTCTAGAAAAACTAGGTTTTCTAGTGCTTTTTGGATTAGGAAGAAATCTCTATAAATAGGGATTCTCTTAACCTAGAAAAGAGATAAGTTAGTTTTCTATTCAAACTTGCCCACCCAAGTATTGATAGAATTCGGAATTCATCGAATTAAATTTTAGCATGTATATGTAATCTAGCATGGTTAGTGTGTTCTAATATAAACTGTATTGATTATCTATTATTCATATAAGTAGTAAAAATGATGATATGCTCTGCTGTACATATAGTTTTCCAACAATATCTACTTAATCTAGTTATAATTTTTTTTAAAACACGAAATCTTTCAAGGATATTACTCTTCTAACATTCAAAATAACCTCTAGTCTTGACCGAAATGCTCCAAATTTGAGATATAAATTCCCTAAGATATATGTCCATAATAGTTCATATTCATACCCAAAATTTATCTAGTATAAAATTATGTAAAAACAACACAACTAAGCAAACATGGCTATATTTCTACTCAATCTAGCTTACAAAATCCATCAAGAATTTTATCCAACTACCATTCCCCTCCGCCCCCCATCCCACTACCATTCCCCCTCCTCCCCCCCCCCCCCCCCAGGCCTCCTCCCTCGATCTTCTTCTAAAAAAAGTGGAGAGTAAAGAGAATTTTATCTGAGGCAGACTAATTTGTTTTCTAGGGTAAGTGAAAATTTGAGAGAAATTGAAGTTGGGTTTCACTTTGTTTGAGGTTTTATATTGCTTTGATGAAATAAGTTGGGGTTTCATCACTTTAAGCTGTTATTAAACCAGATCTTCCCTCCGGGCATGGTATTTATCTCTATGCACCAAACCATGCGGGCTGCGTCTCACCGGCTTTGTTGCATCCGTACCCTGACCACATCTACACGCTGACCTCACGTGCGTGCCTGTCACTTTGTAGGATTTTCCATTCTTCTTATGTTCTTCTATGTATTTGTGTTTCAAAGTATTTGTGCATGGAGACACAATCAAAGTTGATATCAAATATGCTGAATAAATTTGATATAAGATACATTGGATTTGATATTTGGTAAGCTAGATGAAATTGATATTAACTACACTGGATGAAATTTATATTGGATACAGTAGACGAAACTGATGTTGGATAGAAGTATAATGGTAACTATAAAATTAATATTGGATGCACAAATACACTAATAGAAATTGATACAAGCTTATGAAAATATTGTCAAATAGATGTTGTCATAAGTGTACTAGAAATCACCTTTGCACTCATAGAAATTGATACAAACTTGTGCATATATAGTCATATACAGGCTTTCTTATTCAATTGGATACACTTGTAGAATTCAATATTGGATATATAGATACATTAAATTGTGAAACACGAAAATAGAGAACGATAGAGAGGAGAGGAGAAGATGAGCGAAAGGAAAGAGGCGAGTTAGAGAGGCAGTGTATTTCAGATATAACTACAAGTTACGTCGATATACTGTATCTAGACCGAAACTCGAATAATATATGTAATTATTAAGACTATCATAGCGTTGAATAATTAGAATTAATAGTAGTGTGCTTTATGAAAGTTATTCTAGAGAAACTACCTAATTAAAAAAATATTCCTATCATAATTATTAATTTTCTCTATAGTTTGAAATACATGCATATCATATCACTAATTCATAATTTCATATAAGATTTTAAGTCAGATACATCTTATATGGAGAGAGGTGAGCAAGAACAGGAGAGAGGCGGGTGAAAAAAGGAGGAAAGCAAATGAGATTTGTCTATGTATCCTAGACTAGATACATGTGAATCAAACAATATACATATATCTAGTATTTATTCGCTTGTATCTGGAATTGGAATACTAGATTGCGATTGAAGATGGAGAGGTGTGGTGAGATTCCGTATAGTATTAATTATAATATATATATAATAATCTATATACTATATTAATATTAATATTTGTTCCATATAACATGTGAATCTATTTTAGATATAGTGTACCTATAATAATTACACGTAACCCAACCTCATGTATCTAGCAGATATTATAAAATTTTCTAATACACGCCCTTAATCCCTCATCGCTAAATTATTAAAGCAAATCGATACAGTAGCAAATTGAAGGGTGTCGGATACTCTTGATAATGTACTCCACACCCTCCGCGATACATTTTAAAATAAGAATTTGAAGATTTTAAATTAAATAGGGGATAATCAAAATAGAAAATTTAGCTAACTAGTCAAAAAAATTAATTATTTAGTGATAATCCACACTTTAATATATTCGTAACCTGGTTCAAAAAAATGGTCCTTATTTAAGAATAAACATAATATTCTGATATTATTAATATTTTCTCTCTCATTATTTAATAAACATTTTTTGCTTTTCTCTCTCATAGATGACACATTTTTCTTATATTTAATGTATTGGATAGATATTATGTCTTTAATTTTTCTCTCTCTTTTCTTAACTTTATCAATTTTCTCCTCTCTTACTTTCTTCATAATCAAATCCCTCATATTTTTTCATTTTCTCTCTTTTCTTACGCTTCTTTTTCAATTTCTCTCTCTAACATTCTTCAAATCAATTCACCGATTTTCGATTCAATTATTCTATTTTTTATTATTCTCATTTAGTTTGCAAAATTTGATTTGGAGATTAACATTGATTTGGGAAAATGCCTGAATTCGTCAGTGGCAAAATCCCACAGACAAATTCCATAACCATGAAGTTGAGAAGATCAATGTGTTGGAGAGAGGTTTTTTTTTTTTTTTTTTTTGCCATGTTCTGTGGTCTTCCATGATTAGTTTAATTTGTTTAGTAATTTTTAAGATTCAAAAAATTCATGTTACACATTTCTCCCGTTTGTGAAGTGTCTAATGGAATTTTTATTATGTTATAGTTAGTATTTATGTTTGTATTTCATAGATTTAATTGTATTTTGTGTTCTTTTTTTTTTATTTTTGTTTTTTGTGTGTGTGTGTGTTAGTTATTCAATATAAACACATTATAATGAGTTTGATTGTGTATATTTCATAGTTTTAAACTGTTTGTTTATTCATAGATTTGGAAGTTTACATTGAATTTTTGTTGTTGTATTAGTTCATTATGTATTTGTGATTTCACATTGTTTTATTGTATTTGTATCCAATGATTTGAAATGTATTTCATCGAATGCGCCTCGACCTCGCGGCGTTAATGATTTTGGGTCATGCTGGTTTTTTTTGGTGGGAGAGTTATGTCCATATCCCATCTCGTGAGGATGGATTTGTGGATTTCATAGTTTTATGATGGTGGGGTATTATAATGGGGAAGGATAGTCTTGAATTTGTACTGTTTTAAGTCAGTATGTATTTTTATAGTTTAATAGTTTCTTCTTAAAAAACTATGTGTTTTCTTTTCTTCTGCATTTGATATTTTTTTTCTAAAGTACACCCAAATATTCAATTATTTCTTTTATTTTATATTCATTCACTTTTTTCTCATACTAATTTTTTTGTTTTTTATATTATATCCAAAATTTTTAAATAAAAACTAGAATACAATAGAAAGACAAATACAATACATATTGAACGAAACTACAAATTTTTGAAGAAAAAAATAATACAATAGGAAAAAAATATCTGACATACAAATATATTTATTAAATGACTATATAGATGGATATTTTGGCATACCTATGGATGAATACACACTAATAAAAACTATAATAAATATAAATATAATATATTCCTGGAAGAATATATTTTTAAAAAGGTAAAAATCTCTGGATAAATAAAAAGAACAAAGTTTAAATTTTATTTGAAAATGTAATTGATGAGAAATTAAAGTTACCTTACCTTTTTTTGAAATATTCCTCTCCCTTGATTTTCCCCTTTTGTTATTAAATTTTATTATTTAAATAAAAACAAATAATAACATAAATAGATACATAACAAACTAAAATTTGTGATATTTTACTAATATTGAAAGATATTGCTTAATGAGCCCCCTCTTAACCATGTTAAAATATTAACATTTTGAAAAATTTCATAAAAAATAAGTGAAACAAAAAGTAAAAAAATATATAATAAATCAACTAAGTTATAACCGAAAAAAACCTTCCCAAAACTGCATCTTCGTTCATCCGTCCTCGACGATCCGTAGCTGGCCGTCGCTCCGGCGCCGTTCCGCGTAGAGTATTTCTCCTAGATCCCCCCAGCGCGCATTCTGTGGTCCCTGTGGTCTTGTGAAGGGGGAAGGTGAGGGTGCTGGTGCATGTGGGTATGAGAGGGTCGTGACGTTATATGGGTTTCAGGTTAGGAGGGATGGGTTGGTTTTTGTGTTGCGCGTGGGAGTACAGTAGTAGAACAGGGTTGGCGGTTGAGTTTGGGGGGTTGAGTGAGGATGAGTGGAGGGGTGGTGGTAGCTGTGTCCGTGGTGTGCGGGGGGTGCGGGGGGCGCGGAATATCGGGTTGATCGGTTACCGAAGATCTCAGTTCCCGATTGGTTGCGGGTGGCTGTGTGGGTTTTGCGCGTGTCGTTATGTCTTTCCCTGACCGATTCCTCTGCCTGACAGGCGGGCGTTGGTTCGCGTGTGACTTTGGTTCGGCTTAGGGTCTGTGGTTCAGGTTTAGGATGGGATTAGGGTTGGGTGGATTGGTTGGTTCTTTTAGTTCCCTTGAGACTTGGGCTTCTGGAGTATGAGGCGGTTTCTGTGTGCCGTCTCTCGGGCTTTTTGTGTGGGACGTCCTTGTACTGTTGGTTCCGAGTTCTTTCTGGTTTCATTTGTCTTTGTTCCGGGGGGGTGTAGTTTAGGTCAGTTGGGTGGTCTTCGCTTGTGGCTCTTGTTTTTTCGCGAGGGCATACCCAATGTAGGTCAAATTGGAGCTGGGATTGGTTCTCTTTCTCTCGTGCTCGGAGGTTGCTTGAGGGGAGGGTAATGTGGGGGTTGGTGTCTTCCGGTTAGTTTCTCCGAGATGCTCGTCCAGGTTCGTCTTCGAGGAATTGCGGTTTTTAGCTCTCTCGTGTTAAACGTGGTGTCTGGTGTGGCAGTTCTTTTATTATGCTTACGTAGCATGTTCATCTGCTGGACCGCGGGATTCGTGTCTTCTTGCCAGGGACTTCCGTTACTGCTCGTATTCTGCTATGTTCTGGTCATGTGCTCATGGTAGTGTGGGTTTTGTACACTGGGGCTTCTAGTGTGCTGTTGGGTTCGGTTTACGGCGTTGCTGGTCTCTTAATGGGGTGTTTCTTAGGTCGGGGCATGTCGTGGCTGACTACGCGTTATGTGGGTTAGGCTACCTGAAGTTAGCTCTATTCTGGTTTTTATTTCGCCGCCTCCACCCTGGTCCGTAGGTTTCTGGTCTTTCCTGGTGGGGGCGTGGCCTGGTTCGTGTGCCTCTGGTCGGAAGTGGCGTCTTGTTTCGGGCGGGTGAAAAGTTTTTTTGGGGCGGATCCTCCTGCAGCCAAGGTCTTCCTCTTTTTGGACTTGGTCGCTCTTTATGGGGGTTATTTCGGCTACCTATGTGGTATTTCCCGTTCCGTGAGACATCTGGTTGGCTTTATCTTGATACGGCTCGATGTAAGGCCGGGTGACTATGGATTCTTTGTGTTGCTTTTTTGGGTTGTCACTTCGTTGGCTGTCGAGAACGTCTGAGTGGTTTGTATCCTTTTGGTGGATAGGTTCCTGAATTTTTCAGCGGGGGCGCGGCACGCGCTCGCTGTCAGGTCGAGTCGCCCCTTTGCCTGGGTTCGGCGTTCTCTGGTATTTGCAGGTGTTGAGTTATCTTGTTCGCTCGGTATTGCTTCAGGTGGGTTTTGTACCTCTTTACTCCATGTCGGTCTATTATTTGCGTACAATCTTGCGCGCTTTTGCACCTGCCGGCTTCGTGGTATGTGTGTCGGTGCTGACGTCGGGGTGGGAGTGGGTGTCTGAGTTCGTACTTCGGCTAAGTGTGGGTCGCCCAGTTACTCTGGGTTTCTCGCATTTCTAGTCTGTCTTGATGCTTGTAGGTGGTGGTTGGGGTGGGGTTTTGGTTTTCATTGGTTGTTATTTGTGGAGCGCTTCTTGTCTCGTGGAGCGCCGTTCTGTTGGCGTTTTGTCTTGGATTAGTAATAGCTTGGGTTGGTTTTGTGGGTGGGCTTGGCTCCGAGGTACGTTTGATGCCTTGGTAGCTGGGCTCTGTTTCCTCTATCTGCAATTCACCATCTGGATTCGGCATTGTTTTGCTGCGTGGGGTGCAGTTCGTCGTCTTGTTGTATGTGGGAGGGGGGGGCGGTGAAATTGCACGGTACTGTGGGCTTGTTTGGTCTCGACTTTTCTTTGAATGGACTGGCGGGTTTGGAGTCCTCCTGTTAGTGAAGATTGTGGAAGCCTCGTCCCGCGCGTACTGGATGTGGGGGCGCGTGTGTTGGGGGGTGGGGTTCGCGTTGGCGGTGTCTCTTAGTTTGTGTCCGCTGTTGTAGTTCATGGTGAAGGTCTCTCTCGCGGTGGAGCTGCGTCTAGCTGGCCTCGCCGGCTGGTGGGCGGTGTTTTGTCGTTATGCAACGTCATCGGTTCGGGTTTTCTGGTTGGGGGTTACCCTCTATCGCTTCTGCTCTGGATGTGGTTTGCTGCGGTTCTCGCCGGGTCCGCCGTCAAGTCGGGGTCTCATGTGTTCCATCTTTAGTGAGTCACGTGCCTCCTGGATCGTCTTCCGAAACACGCGGAGGAGGGGTCTTCGTATCCGGGTCCGGTATGGAGACTCGGGTTCGTCTCGTCGCTCCTGCTTTTGGTACTAGGTTTGTCGCTTGTTTTAGGCAGTGGTTTTTGTTTCCTTCGTTCTTGTTTCGAAAGATCGTCGAGTTTTGTGGTAGGGGGGAGGGTGGTCTACCCGAGTATGGGGATGTGTAGCGCTGTTATGCTGAGTTTTCTGTTTTCACGCGTATTTTCCCGTCTCTAGTACGTGTAAGGGTTCGGGGTGGCGGCTTTGGTCTTCTTCCGGGTCGTGTGTGGGCGTGATGCCGTCTCGGGGTGAGGTTCTGTTCTTGGCGTTTGGCGATTTTTGGCGGCGGATCTGATCCCACGTTGGTGGTCGTTGTCGTTGCGTGACTGGATGGGTCGTAGGGTCGAGTTGCTGACTGTGGGGTGTGGTAGGTCTAGGGTGAGTTGTTTTCTCTGCTGGTCTGTTTTTCTCATTTTTGTCGGTCGGGGGTGGGCTGGAGCTTTCCGGTTCGGGCATACTCTGTGAGTAACTGCGTGGGTATTGTGTAGTCTGGCGGTTTTACTACGGCTCCCGGTGTGGGTTGGCTTCCCGCCTGCGGGTTGTTGGAGTTCTGTTGCTTATCTCCCTTCGGATCTGTTCAGGCGTCGTCGAGATCGGTCACGTCTGAGGAAGGGACCAACTGTTCTTAATCTCCCGTGGTCATGTTGCGTATCGCTGTCGAGTTGAACCGGTAGAGGCGGTTTCTTGGGTTTCCTGGAATACATTCCTCTGCCATGTGTGATGGAGGGGATTCAACTATTATGTATCCCTCTGATTTTCTGTTTAGGGGTGTCGTTCTCTGGCTCGGGTGTTGGTTCTGCTGGGTGCGGTTTTTATTTGTTTGCCCGTTGCTTTATAGTCGAGTATTCGCTGAATCGGTAAGGTGTCGGTTCATTCTCTGGTTGTTGTGTGTTTGCGTCTTCTTCATTGCTTCCGGGGTTCGTTGTTTATCTGGGGCAGTTTGTCTGGAGTGATTGGGACGCGTGGATGTTTGTGATTTAGTGGGAGGGCCAGTTCATCGCTCTTCCGCACGCGTGGGGGACCGTTAGTATTTTTGTCTACTTGTTGAGTGAGCTCGTTGGTTCAAGTCGGTGGAGTTTGTCACGTGTTGTTTTTATGCGTTTGTGTGGTGTGGTCGCGGATAGGCGAATCTTTTGTTCGTCTGGTTTGTAACGGGATGTGTGTCAGTTGGGGGGTGGATCGTCTGTCTTCGGATGTTCAGGTGCGGGGTTCTGCTTCGAGTGGGTGCAGCTCTTGACGGCGGTTTAAGTGGTTTGCATCCCGTGTGTGCTTGTGGCTTCCATTAAGTGTCTGCTTCATGATTTGCCTTTGAAATGATCGATCATCGTCTTCGTGGGGGGGGTCGAGGAAATGGTGTTTCCTAGGCGAGGAGGTGTTCTTTGGGTTCCTTGCTGGTGGGTTTGTGCTTGGATCGCCCTGCATGTTTTTTTTGGTTGGTGTCTCTCCGCCTGACCGGTTTCATAAGCTGTTTTGTTTTTGGCGCGTTTTTTTGTTCGAGGTGGGTATCCTTCCGTTTAATGGTTCTCGTACTGGGTGGTTCGATGGGTCTATACATGGTCATCTCCAAGATCAACACTTTTGCTGCGCGGTTCCGGTTGTCCGTCGTACGATGTTCAAGTGTTGATAGGTCGTGTAACCTCTGTGTAGTATGTTGAGGGGTGCGGGCGGGTCTTCTGCTGGGGTTGGCGGGGCTTTGTCGTGTAGTCCTGATGGGGCCAGGTTGTGGTCTGGCTTTTCATGCGCCAGTTTTGGGTTTGTGGGCGGCGCTGTCCTAGGGTTTTCTTTTCCTGCCTTCGAGGGTTGCCGTGTTTGTTCGTTGGTTTTGTTCCTCCGAGCACGGTGGTGCACCGACCGTCTGGGCTCTACGTCACTTTCCCTCGTTGTCGTTACGAGTCTAGATGTCCAGTGCCGCTACGCTGATATCCGGGCGTGTCCTCCTACGGATGTCTTCATTTTCGGGTGATACTTTGGGTTTTCTGGTGTCCCATTCGTGTGGTGGAGTCGCTGAGTGTCCCGCTTCGTTCCGCGGTTTAGGTCCGCTTCCTGAGGGGGGATGTAATCCCTTGTGATTTCGTGTGTGGCTTAGGTCCCTGCTGTGAACTGGACTACTGAGGCGTGTTTCCGCATTAAATTTGTAGATTAGATGGTTGTTCTCGAGGGGCGTCGCCTTCGGGGGGCAGGGTATTTGCTCGGCAGATTTCAGGCTTTGGTGTTCAAAGAAGAGAAAAGGGAAAAAAACAAGAACCTTTGTTTTGTGTTTCGTTTGGTCTTTATTTTTTTCGGGTCTTTTACCCTCTTGTTGTCTCCTTGTGTGATGGGTGTCGCTTGGTTGTTATTCTGCCTTTTGGTTTCCGTTCTCTGGTATTCGATTTCCACTTGTGTGGAGGGGAGCTTTTTTGTTTCCTCTGGTTGTCGTTTCTGTTTTGCGTGTGCCGCCTGTTTCCTCTTTTCGTTGGTCTCGTGTTTCGTTGTCCAAGTTTTGTTTCCCTCGAACTTGGCGTCTAGGGTGTGTGGCGTCCCTCCTGCGTCGGTCGCCGCTTTTTCAGTCTCGTGGCTTGTCGGTTTGTGTCGGATCTCGCCCCCTTTTCATTCTCCCGAATCATGTGAGGTCATCCTCGCAACTATTACTACTACTAGGTTTAGTTGTATGGCGAGTTTCCGTCTGTCTTTATTGTCCATCTCTATGTGGGCGCTGCGTCGGTTCCTTGTGTCTTCTTTCGCGTAAGTGAGCGGTGTATGGGCGGGGTGTTCGTCTGTCTAGTTATTCTCTTTGGAGTCTCGACTTTCCTTAGTGGAGGCTGGATGGGTGAGCTCAAGTTGGTTGGAGCTCTTTTCTGGGTTCGGCGTGCCTGGTCGTGGTAGGCCGTTTGTTGCGTGTTGTGCGCTGTGATGCAACTTGTGTGCTACGGGCCGATCCGGGCTGGTCCGTGTGGTCCGTCCCCTTATTGTGCTGAGAGGCTCCGGCGCTTGTACGTGATTTTGGTACTTCCAGCTGAACCGCGCTCTTTCATCTTTTGAGGCTTTACCGAATTGTGTCTTCTCGTTACTCTCCCCTGTTTGGGGGCGGGACTCCGTCTCCTTATTTCTTCTAATTTATTTAGATGGGATCAAAAAGGCCAATGATTTTCACATCACATTGCAATGGATTTTCAGCCCACTTTTCATATCAGTTTGGTTTTCTTCAGTCAGGAAAAAACATTTCAAAGTTATAACAGGACCACTTTAAGTAATCACGAATCTGATGGACTGTTTGGACATCAAATATTATTATTATTCAATTCAAATACTTAACTTCAACATTTTAAAATATTGGTTTAGTCATCAGCACTTGATTATCTGATTAGTGAATATTTCAAGTAAAACATTAATTTGCACTCAAAAGTCAAAAAAGTATTTAACTTTTACTGACTTCTTCTATGAAGTGAAAATTCATGCTTAAGAGCAACTTAACTACCAAATACACTCTCATTTATAACTCCAAATACTGCTCTTTTTTTCAACTTCAATCAAATATTCTTCGAATGCTTAGTTGAGTTGGAATTTTCACTCAAAAGGTTTAACATATAAAAAATTTTAAAAATTTTACTATCTACTATATATATAAAAAGAATATTTATAATTATATATATAAATAATATAATTTTATATTTAAAAAATCGAAAGAAATTCTTAAATCCTTAGTAGCTTCACCTCGCGAACGTCTATTAGATTGTCATGACTTTGGATGGCAAAGAAAAGAATAAGTCAAATTTGAGGCGAACGTAGCTAATCAAATTGTGCGGCATGACCCCCCCCCCCCCCCGTAAATAATAAACAACAAAAAAACAACCCTCTTCTTGATTCCACTTTAATCCATTAACAAATGCCAAATTAAGTGTATGTTTAGTTGTACTTCCTTTTCATGAATAGCCAATAAAAGAGAGCAAATGCAATTCATATGGGATGTTCCCTGTAAACCACAGGATACTCTTATAATCTTATTATAGATTACAAATGTAAAACCCAATAAGTCAAATATTAATTTTAAAAAATTCAAATGATGTAACATTAATCCAATTAGGTTCCAAACATCTCTTTACAAGCAACATTAGACCCTTCAAATGTTATTTTCACATTCATTGTAGAATCCAAAAAATGGTTGTTATATTTCTTAATATAAAAGTTTCCAATAAAAGTTGAAACAATACAATATGACTAAATATTGTATGTTTCTAAATTAAGGCATCTATAAAAGGCTCTCTTTTATCATGGGCCATGGCCTACATTATATTTCTCTATCTTATCTCTTTTTCTATTTGTAGGAGAATTTCTTTTATATAAAATATTTACGTAAATTAAAAGAATATATCTTTTGTGCATTAGTATTGCTTAACATAAGCCCATAAATTTATCATGTTTTGTTCTGAATTATTTAATTACAAAGTGTGGCGTAGGGTGGTTACCGGTGCCGCAAAGGGAAGTAGGACCGATCACCTTGTGTGCATATTATATTCGTTTATGTACCTAGTTCGTCGCAAGCAGAATTAAAAAGTAGTTTCTAGAGAGATTGGTTATTTTTATAATTATCTGTTACTAAATATCGCATGAAGGTAGTTCTATTACTTGTGCTCCTCGTATTTCTTTACTATGCTAAACTTATATCATTAACACCAAAATTAGTTTTGAAACAGAGAGCATAAAAATATTCATAAATTTATAATGTATACATCTTACGTAATTCTACTCTCTACAAAAAAAACCTGAGATGTATGGTTTCATTCTCTAAGCTTACGTCCTCTCTTACTAATAAGAATTCTACCATAAATTTAATCACTGGGCACTTCTTAATCGCTAACCAAACACTAACTCTCTACTACGAAATCCACACAAAAGAATTAGAAGCATTTGCGACAGGGAATATAGACGCCCGCTTAGACGTGGTTGAGTTAGTCACCGGTTCCTAGCAATAAAATTGGGCTGGGAGAAAAGATATATTTAAAAAAAAAAAAAAAAAGTGGTAGACATTATTTCCAAAAACTTAATGATTTGTTTTGTCCTTCATATGTAAAGTTCTATCGCGGATTTTGAAATGCCATGCTTATTTTCATATCTCTTCAAGACAAAAGTAGCACCCATCATACATATACGGGTGTCCCCCTTGTTTAGAGCCTGTTTGGCTTACTTAAAAGCTTTGGTACAACACTGACTTAAAAGAACCATGGGCTTGTTTGAACATTCACATTTACCTGTTTAGGCAATTCTACACACTACTACTTCATTTCATATACTCTTAAACACCAAACTATATTCGGTTTGAAGCCAAATGAAGGCTAAAGTACTGTGGGCTACGGGTGTTTGCGTTTCTTTTTTTACCAGTTATAGCTGTGTTTTAATCTATTTACGTGGAGGCTCTCACCCGCGCGTGTGGGCGCAAACCTGCGGCATACATGTCTAGTATCGTCTGGTCGTCGGCTCGGGGGAAAGGTTGTGGGGTGGGGGGTCTACTACCACGATCTGATCTCCAGAATTACCCAGAGAGTGTACCCTAACTATGTGGCTCGGGTACGTACCGCTCCTATTGTTTGGCTGGTCCTTACTCGCTGTCCCTGTGGTCCTGCGGCCCTCTGTCGCCAATATTGGTGCGTCGCCAAGCTCAGCATTAGGTGTGTGCTACGAATGCCACAACAACAAATAACTGGAATCACACTATGTGTCGCCCCCAAATCCGCTCGTGTGACCCGTCCAAATTAAAAACATATTTTCAACACATCCACTTTATAATCCCATACAAACGGCCCAGATGTGCCCCCAATAATGATATATAGATAGAAGAAGCTTTGGGGAGACACTTAAATAGCAGGGGAACAATGAGGAACAAATATAAATTGGATCTTTATATTATATTATATTATGACCATAATTATATTAATGATGTCTGTTGTAAATTATTTTTATATAATAATATAAATTAATACAAAAAAGTAACATACTATTTATATTTTATTGAAGATATCATTTTAATAAATTTGTTAAGTTCCAAGAGAAGTTTGGAAAATAAAAAACTCTTGCAAACAAAGTGAACTTGGAATTTTTTTGTATTATCTACCCTATTAACTTTGTAATTAATCTTTGGGTGGTTTTTAATCAATAACAATCCAATAAAATCTAACTATCTATGAGCCCGTTCGGATGGCTTAAAAAATATAGCTTTTAAAAATGTACTTTTGAAAATTACTTTTAAAAGTGCTGAAACTTATTTTTAAAATAAATAGTTATATGTTTGGATAAAAATAGTGAAGTTAAAAAAAATTGTTGATGTGTTTGGCAAATAAGTGTTGGTAAACACTTTTTTTAATTAAAATATCTGAAATACCCTTAAAGTTGTTAACCTATAAAAGTGATTTAAGTTATAGGTTTTATTATATTTACCAAAAATGAAACCCCATTAATTTATATTTTACTCCATAAGTAATTATTTTTCTATTATTCACATATTTCTTTATATTACAAATTATTTATAACAACATAATTTCACCCTACTAAGTTAATAATACTAATCATACGACTAATCCTCAATCTACTCCCTAAATAATCACTACTCCTCATCCTAATAATCTGCCAATATCCAACTATCCTCCTCCTACTCCTATCCTACTCTACTTCTTTATCTTCTTCTACTGTCATCCTCTCCTCATCCCTCCCTCACTACTCTCACTCCCTCCTCCTCCTCCCTCTTCCTGTTCCTCCTCCTCCTCTCCCCTCACCCTACCCATCCCCTCCTTCTCCTCCTCCTCCTCATCCTCCTCCTCCCTCCTCCTCCTCTCCCCCTACTCTCCTCTCCCCCTCCTCCTCCCTCCTTCTCCTTCGTCTCCTTCTCCTACATCCTCTTACGCTCTCCCTCTCTACCTCCTCCTCCTCACCCGCCTCCCCCCCTCACTCCCCCTCCTCTCACCTCCTCCCCTCCTCTTTCTTCTTCTCTCTCCTCCTCATCCTCTCCTCTCCTCCTCCTTCCTCCTCCCCTCCCTCCTCCTCCTCTGCCCCTCCCTTCCCCTCCCCTCCCTCCTCCTCCTCCTCCTCCTCCCTCCTCTCCCTACCTCCTCCCTCCTCCTCCTCCTCTCCCCCTTGCCCCTCCTCCTCCTCCTCCTCCTTCTCTTCTTCTTCGTCTTCGTCTCCTTTTGCTCCTTCTCCCCACCCCCATCCCCCCCCCCCCCCCCCCCCCCCCCCCCCCCCCCTCCCCCCCCCCCCCCCTCCTCCTCTCCTCCTCCTCCTCACTCTCTCCCCCCTGTTCTACTCTCGTCTCTCCTCCCCCTCGCTCGTCCCTCTCCCCCCTCCTCCTCCTCCGCTCCTCTGCCCCTCCTCCTCCTCCTCATCCTCCTCCTCCTCCGCACTCCCTCCTCTCTCCTCCTCCTCCTCACGCATCTTCCCCTCGCTCCTACTCCTCCTCCCTCCTCCCCTCTTCCTCCATCCTCCTCCTCTCATCCTCCCCCCTCCGCCTCTCTCTTCTCCTCCTCCGCCTCCTCCTCCCTCATCCTTCCCCCCCCCCTCCCCTTCTCTTTCTTCCTCCTCCTCCTCCTTCCCATCTCCCCCCGCCTTCCGGGCCCCCCGCTCCACCTCCCCCGTCCCCCCTCCCCTGCCTTTTTCCGCCCGCCCCCCCCGCCTCCCATCCCCTCGTTTTTACGCTTTTGGCTTAAAATAAGTTATTTTTGACTTAAAATAAGTTACTTTGATATTTGTCAAACACTTTAATAAGTCAAAAGCTGACTTTTAAGTCAGTTTGATCAGATTTTAAACCCATCCAAAATAGACTCTATATTGGTATTAGGTATAGATGTATAACTTTGGACAAATAAGGTTATTATAGGAAAGTCTGATCGTATTTTTTTTAGGAAAACTTTCACATATAGTCATTTAAAAATAATTAATTATCTCTATAGCTATAGTTTGATAATTACAATTTGTAGCTACATGTTATTTGGAGGAGAGAAGCAAGTGAGACTGGTAGAGGTGAATTGTATATGTATATTGGTTAGATAATTGTATATTATACATATGTAATTGTATATATGGGAAGAGAGATTGGGAGAGGGAGGAGAAAGGATATGTAATTGTATATATGGGAAGAGAGATTGAGAGAGGGAGGAGAAAGGCGAGCGATACTTGGGAGAGAAAGGAGAGAGGCGAGCGAGCGAGATCGAGAGAGTCGCGGAAGAGAGGCAGAGAGTGGGGAGGAGGTGATTGTTCTATGTATATAGGCTAAAAAATTATATATTATAAGATTTATTTTTTAATCCTGGCGAATTATCCATATACAACATGAACTAACTAATTACAAAGGGTAAATCACTAAAATATTCAATACTAAAAAAATATTGCCATTTATGTCACTTAATTTTTTAAAACTACTATAACAATATTTTTGTAACGACCTGTTAGTCGTTTTGAGCAAGTATATTTATTTCTGGTAATAACTGTCTGGGTCGACGGATCCCACCACGGACCGTCATGGGCTGCGACGGACCGTCGAGGTGTCTCTTTCCAAACACTTATATCCTGAGAATTTGAGTACTGAGACGACTCTCTGAACGTCACGACGAATGAAAAGGACGGACCGTCGTTTGCACGACGGACCGTCAACAATCTTTCCACGAATGAACTCTCTGAACTTTGTGACGGATACGTATTCGGACCGTCATAATCCCCGTGACGGCCGTCACATGGCTGCGTAACCCTGACTGTGGTCGGATTTCGGTTAAAGTTTTAAGGGGCGTTTTGGACTATTCATGCTTATAATTATAAGTTAGTGATTATATTAATAATTCAATACGTGGGGTTAAAGGAGATAACTTGAACATAAAGAGTGGGTTATTTTTATCATCTTTTTATATTTATACTTAATTATATGACCATTAGGGTAAAATGCAAAAGGTTTGAAATAAGAAAAATGAAAGAGAGAGGACGAACGAGCGTAGAACGAAGAGGAAAGCAAAAGAACCTGAGGAGTAGCCTTGCTTGATTCACGATTCTCTCGTTGGAGGTAGGTTATTTTTATGATGCTATTTCTAGTAAACTCTTAATAGCGAATTGATATTTATTGTAGTATGTAAAGTCTTTCTATATTCTTAATTGTAATGCTTTCATGATGTGAATTATGACTTTGTAATGGTTTGGAAAGATGAGTTTTGTGAGCTTAAACCTAAACCCTCTCTTTTAATTAGGATGCCTTGTTATAAAAGAAGGCTGATGAACTAAAAGATGAGTTAATGGATCGGGTGTCACGTTTCCGACACCAGGATAGTAATAGTGGATCGGGTGTCCGTTCCGACACCAGGATGTAGTAGTGGATCGGGTGTCCTTCCGACACCCCAGGAATAGTATAATGGATCGGTGTCACTTGCCGACACACAGGATAGTAGTAATGGATCAGGTGTCACGTTCCGACCCCTAGATAGTAAGTAGAAGGATTTCTGGTGTCACTTTCCGACACTCAGGATAGTAAAAGAATGAATCTTGAATCATGTTAATATACTCAGATTAAAGAACCCTCTTTTTCCCAATGAGTCTGGTGGGAGGCATGAGTCCTCATAGTTGAGCGGGGTGGTTGGGCCAATGGTTTGGTAATTTGTTTTTGTTTATCTGTTTTGGAGTATGGTAGGTCGATTTATGTTATTTCTGATATATATGGCCTCTTTCTATTTTGAGTTGCCGAGATACGTACTCATACTTGTGTTTTGTACTGACCCCTACTTGTATGTTGCTTCTTGTTTATTTGGGAGTTCCAAACGTGCCATCTGACTTTCGACTCAATCCGCACTCTAGCCAGACTTCAGCATATTTCAATTTCAGGGTGAGCTATTGTTCCTAGCATCTGACTGGATTCTTTCCTTCGCGTCTTGATGTCTGAAGTTTAGTGCATGGACCATCTCTTTAACTACTTATTTTTAGTTTCCTTAGATACTCTTAGATTTAGTAAATTTGAGGATAGATTTTCTTGTGATGATGACTTCCAGGTTTTGGGGATAGTAATTGGATAAATTTTAGAAGTTATTTTAATTTTACTTGGATTTCGTTAATGAGTTTTAAGAAGTCTTCCCTCATTTTTTTCTGTTTCTTATGGTTGAAATTTGTGATTAGATTGGTTGGTTCGCTCACATAGGAAGTAAAAATGGTCCGGTGCCACTCGCGGCTCATTTTTGGGTGGTCGTGACAAACTTGGTAGCAGAGCATTAGGTTCGTTGGTCTCATCACACAAGAACGTCTAGAGAGTTCTTGAGAACGGTAGGGGAAACCCTTTACTTTTTCTTTGAGAGGCTATAGGACTTGAGGAAAAATTTCATTCCTTCTTTTCTTTCGTGCTATTACTTGGATCAATGTATCTAGGTGATACAAATTGGTATCTGACTGCATCTTCACTCTATTCCTCAGATGTTAGAACTAGAGCAACAATTGCGCCAACACCAACACCGGCAAGACAAGATGCGCTGAGCCAGGCCACGGGCTGTAGCTCGAAGAGGAAGCAGTGGCAAGAGGCCGTGGTAGAGCTTCGCGGGAGACGTCCTCTAGAGGAAGAGGACAAGCACTGGACCATCTAGTACTAGGGCGGTGACCTCTACTCCACCGACTGAGGAAGTAGTAAGAGAGGGGAGGCGGTGAGAATGAGCAAGTGCAGAATGAGGAATACCACCCCAACCTACCCCGAAGATGCTTAATCAGGTTTCCTTGCTTTATCTTATACGGGTTAATCTGCTCAGGTTCAGACACCTCCCGTTTTTCTCGCACCAGACCTCAGGTTCCGGGAGTACAGCATGTAGCTGTGTTGTCCCCCCGCAATGGATACCTCTTGGAAATAGGCACTTTCCCCTCCTCGATTACTAAGGGCCTATAAATGACAGTTATCACACGAACTTTTTCAGTAAGTTCTTGAAATTGAAACCTCCGTCTTCAATGGTCCTGAATCTGAGGATGCCTATGATTTTCTGGTCGATTGTCCCTGAACTACTACACAAGATGGGCCATAGTAAACATTTGGCTCGAATTGGTGACCTATCAATTTCAGGGGAACGCCAAAATGTGGTGGGCGATCGTATGTTGAGTGTCAACCAGGCAAAACACACCTATGACCTTTGGCATCATTCTCTAGCTGTTTATGGGCGAAGTCTATACCCCGGACTTTGAGGGATATGAGGAGAGACTGAGTTCCTATGCCTCAACAAGGCAGGATGTCGGTTACTGCGTATGATTGCTAAGTTTCCGTCATTATCTAGGTATGCACCCAGCTTTGCTTCAGTCCCCAGAGCGAATTCGTCGGTTTGTGAAGGATTGAGGTCAGATTTGCAAGATTCCAACCTTACAGGTAGCTTTACTGCAGTAAAATCCTTTCAGAAGTGGTAGACTTTTTGATAGAGTGGAGGGAGTGAAGCCAGATTACTTCACCATGGCATCAGCAACTAAGAAGTTTCGTAAGGGATGAGAGTTTATTGCTTCTTACTCCAGAAGGGCAGAGTTCATGAGGTTTATCAGCCGACTTATATTCAGTCTTCACTACAGGCTGTAAGGCTTGGGGTCCACCACAGACCGTCCAATATTTTCTTCTTTGAGTTTTGGAGGTTATCCCCAGACTCTGTCCATTCTCACATAACCTCTGCTAGGGGGTTGAACCCGAGAGTGTTTTTTTGGTGGGGAATTGGACATATAGGATATTGTCCAAACAGAGTTACAACATACCCCCAATAGGCAGAGGTAGAGGTGTTCATTGGAAGAGGCCGCCATTCTGGAGCGACGTGGTGGTCAAGGTACTGGTGTCCCAAACCAACCGGGGTGGCGGCCAAGCCGGAGCACTGCAAAAAGCAACAACATGGAGGGGCCACGGGCAGACAGGTGATAGGGGCCCATTGTACGCTTTCCCTGGGCGGTCCGGAAGCGGAGACATCAAATGCGGTTATCACAGCGTAATCTTTTGGGTTGTATTGCATGGCTTCTGTATGTTTGATCCTGGATCCACATTGTCATACGTGTTCTTCCTCATTTGCTACTATTCTTGATTTACAATTGTGATTTTGCTTGATCTGCCTATTCGTGTTTCTTTCTACTCCGGTGGGTGAGTCCTGTTAGTTGAAAGTGTATAGGTCTTGTCTTGTGACTTTTTATGGGGGAAATACTCATGTAGACTTGGTTTCTTTAGAAATGTGGATTTCGATGTTAATTCTGGGTATGACTTGGCTTTCTTCAAACTTTGCAATCTTAGATGTAATGCCAAAACGTGACATTGGCCAAGCCTGGACACGACCCGTTATGGGGAGGGTGACTACCTTCCACTCCAGTTCGTCATATCTCCTTTCTTCGTGCAAATAGATGGTGTAAGGGGTGTTTAGCTTCTTTGCAACACCTCAGGGATGATACTACCCAAGTACCTTCAATTGGTCGGTTTTGATATCCGTGAGTTGCTGGATGTGTTTTCCCTGCAGACCTTCCTGGTATGTCCACCGGATAGAGATATTGACTTTTGGCATTGATCTGGAGCCGGTTACTCGCCCATTTTCCATACCCCCTTATAGGATGGCTCCCGTTGAGTTCAGAGAGTTAAAGGCCCCACTCAAGAGTTGTTAGGGAGGCTTTTTGAACCAAGTGCATCCCCTTGGGGTGCTTCTGTTTGTTTGTGAAGAAGAAGGATGGGTTTTTCGGATGTGCATTGACTACAGACAAGTGAATAAGGTAAACTGTTAAGAACAAGTTATCCTCCTCCCTCGCATTGTGATTTGTTCGTAGTTACAACGGTGCTGGTACCTGCTCAAAATTAATTTGAGGTCTGTTATCATCAATGCCAATAACGGACGGGCAAACGGACGTGGCCCCAAGACTGCTTTTCTCGCGTTTCGTACCAGGTAATGGGCATTATGAGTTCTTAGTAATGTTCCTTTTGGGCTTACTAATGCCCCTGCTGCTTTCATGAGCAGCTTGATAATAGGAATTTTTCAGTCAGATACGGATCTCTTTGTCATTGTATTCATTGATGATAATACTGGTATACTGCAAAGAGCACGAAAGAACAATTAGGGAGCACTTGAGGATTGTGTTGGAAACGTTGAGGAGAAAAGGTTTTTATATGCCAAATTCTCTAATGTGATTTTGGCTAGATTCAGTGTCCTTCTTGGGCATGTGGTTTCTAAGTTGAGTGAGGTGTATCCTTCCAGATTGACGCAGGAAGAATTGGTAAGACCTACTAATGTTACAGAGGTAAGGGGAGCTTCTCGTTGGTTTAGTTAGCTAGCTACTACCCGTCAGATTTGTCAAGGATTTTCTTCCTTTTGCTTCCTCCCGACTGACAAGTTGACTAAGCAGAGTGTTCCATTTGTATGGTCCGACGAATGTGAAGAAATTTTCATCAACTCAAGATCTTGTTGATCCTGCTCCTATTCTTACCCTGCCAGTGAAGTAAAATTTTCATTGTTTTATTGTGATGCCTCCTATTCCTGGTTTGGTGGGTGCAGTGCTTATGCATAGAGAAGATGTAATTGCCCCTTCTTTTTAGCCTCGAGGCACTTATTAAGGTGCCATACGTAATTATCCGACCCACTTTTGGAGTTGTGCTGCCTAGTGTTTTTAGTAAGCAATGGAGACATTATCTAATGGGGTTAATGTGAAAGTCTATAACGGATCACTCGTAGTTACAGTATGTTTTACTCAGAAGAGTTGAATTTTGAGACAGAGGAAGTGGATGGACTACTGAAGGACTTGATATCAACATCTTGTAATCTATCCGGGAAAAGCTAATGTTTTTGTAGCAGTGCTTTAATAGAAGGCAGGAGTCATGGAAAGTCTGGCCCATTTGGCAGGTTTCCTAGACGCATTGGCTAGAGAGGTTCAGACTTTGGCTAATGACGTTATGATGCTATAAGTAATGAAGAAGGAGAATTTTTGTCCTTGCGGAGGTCAGATCTTCTTTTCTGATAAGATTAAAAGAAAGCAGTTTACGCGATGAGAAACTGATCCGGACATCCGAGATAAGTTGTTGCGAGGAGGCTAAAGGAAGCAAAATCGATAGGGAAGGTGTCTTGTTAGAATTAAGGGACAGGGTAGTGTGTACCCCGTGTCGATTATTTGATTCACACTATTCTACAAGTGTCATAGTTCAAGGTATTCTAATACATCCTGGTGCAACCAGATGTATCGTGATCTAAAGCAACATTTTTGGTTATGAAAAGGGTGTTTAGCTTTCTTGGCACACCTCAGGGATGATACTACCCAGTACCTTCAGATTGAGTCCGGTTTTTTGATTCCCG